>APFE031690248.1:124464-154841 GCA_000404065.3 Pinus taeda
TCATAAACTGGCCTAAACCCAAGTCTGCTACAGAAGTGAGAAGCTTCTTAGGAGCAACACAGTATTGGAGGAAGTTTATTTCAAAATTTTCCTCAATTGCAGCTCCCTTACATGCTTTGACAGGATTGAATAAGGTGTTTCAGTGGGGAGGCAAACAGCAGAAAGCCTTCGACACCTTGAAAGAAAATATTAGTACAGCACCTGTACTAGCACTACCGGATCTACAAAGACCATTTGAGATCCAAACTGATGCCAGTGACTATGCCATGGGAGCAGTGTTGACACAGCACAGTAAACCCTTATGTTATCATTCTGAGACTTTTAATCCTACAGTAGTTAACTATCCTACCTATGATAAAGAATTGTATGCATTAGTTCAGAGTGTGAAAAAGTGGAAACATTACTTAATGGGCAAAGAAATAGTAATACATACTGATCATCAGCCACTTCAATACCTACACTCCCAAACTAAATTGCAGCAATCAAGGCATTACAAATGGATGGGTTTTCTACAACATTTTCATTTAGTCATCAGATATAAAAAGGGCATACATAACAAGGTTGCAGACATGTTATCTAGACCCATTATAAATGCATCTACCATACTTAAGCATAACTTTGTGCTGCATGAAAGCTACATAGAATTGTATGCTCAGGATATGGACTTTAAAGATGTATATGCAACTTTGAGTCAAGGCAAAAGAGTAGAGAATTGGACTATCATGTGAAGGACCGACTCTTATATCATTGTGGGAAACTCTGCATTCCACAAACTGAGAGGGCAAAGATAATTAGGGAAGCACACACTTCTCTGATATCCAGTCACTTTGGGGTAAGTAAAGCAGTTGCACAGCTGCAAAGGTTCTGCTATTGGCCGAAAATGAAAGAGACATTTTCTAGATATGTAAAGGGGTGTGCTATGTGTGCTAAAAGCAAGCCCAGCAACAGGAAACTAGGCTTGTACACTCCCTTGCCAGTTCCTTCTCACCCTTGGGAAAGCATTTCCATGGATTTTGTTGGAGCACTGCCTAAATCTAGGAAAGGTCATGATTATCTATATGTTATTGTGGATAGGTTCAGCAAAATGTGTATTTAATACCCTGTAGTAAACAGATTACAGCTGAACAAACTGCAAAATTGTTCTTTGAACATGT
This sequence comes from Pinus taeda, assembly GCA_000404065.3. Lineage (NCBI taxonomy): Eukaryota > Viridiplantae > Streptophyta > Pinopsida > Pinales > Pinaceae > Pinus > Pinus taeda. The sequence continues at coordinate 125,619 of APFE031690248.1, forward strand.
ATGGGTTCATTTTGGATTACCCACTTCTATTATATATGATCGAGACACTCGATTTGTGGGAAAGTTTTTGTCCAGTCTGTGGGAACTAATGGACACCAAGTTGAAGAAAAGCACAGCTTTTCATCCACAAACAGATGGCCAGAAAGAAGTAGTTAACAGGACGGTGATCCAGCTACTGAGAGGATATTGCAGCAAACATCCTAAGATTTGGGATGAGCACTTGTGCTATGTGCAGCATGCTTACAATAGAGCCAAACACTCTTCTACACAGAGATCTCCTTTTGAGACCTGTTTTGGTTTCATACCAAGGTCTCCTCTGGATTTTGTCTTTGGTAAAGATGCCATGGTTGATAAACACAGTGATGTAGACAAGGCAACTAGGTTCATTGAACAGATCCAGGAGATCCACCAGGCAGTACAGGAACAGCTAGAAAAGAGCCAGGCCAAGTACAAGGTTAGGCATGATAAGCATCGGATGGAGCATGGTTTTCAAGTTGGAGACAAAGTCTAGCTGTATATCAGCAAGGACAGAATGCAAGGTGAAGGTAAAAAGCTAAAACCTATCAGGTATGGACCCTTCAGGATACTTGAGAAAATTGGTGAAAATGCCAGCTTACATGCACATCTACTCAGTCGTGAACGCAGACTGCTAGAGGTTCTTTGAGCCTTCAATGATTGAGGACCCTGAAGAGCAGAGTCAATTATGCTACCTGAATACCTTAATGAGTTGCAGGAAGACACAGTGCTGGACAGGAAGGTAAGGACGATGCGCAATGGACAAGTAGAATACCTCAGGATTGGGCTTAAAGGTTCGAAGCCGAGCAGTGTGAAATGGGTTGAGATTGGACAAGTGAGACAACAGTTTCCTCACTTGGTCGATGCTTAAAGAAAACCAACTTTTGGTGGTCCAAAAGCCTTTCAGTAGGGAGGGCATGATCCGAATCGGATCCATAGAAAGACTGTCAAGAACTTTGACTATATCGAATTGAACAAATCTTTAATTAAATCCAAAATAGCATCAAAAACCCCCTGAACCAGTGGCCATGGAAGCCGGCGTGAAACGACGAGGACCTCGGTCAAAACGCGCTGATTGAGGCCCATGGAGACTGCGTAGGAGGCCAAAATAGCCCCTGGGAGCCCCGGATCAGGAAAAGGAGGCGAACAGGGCCGAAATGGGGGAGCCTTAAGCACTCGGTCACATTGGGAGCCAGAGGACCACGGGCAGAAAAAGGTAAAAAGCGCCAATGTATGACGGTGGGACCCACGGCCTGGAAACCAGCGGTTTGATCGGGACGCCCTTGAACGGTAAGAGGTTTTGGAGAAAGCGGAGCGATCACAGTCAACGATCAACACGTGGCAACGAAGGTGAGAGAAAAACCACCGTGATCACGCATTAACGGTCGAGCAAGTCAACCGTGCTCGACGTGCGTATGACGTTGGATCTGGAGGAGCCCAGATCGGATGGTTGAGATTGCGCTCGATGGAAAGAAGTGGAATCAACAGGGAAATAAGCTGCGATTTAAAAGGGATTTGGAATCTGTTGACTGCCACGGTGGAGAAAGAGCGTATTCATGACATAACCAGAGGAACGAGCCGACGAAGCATGTTGGCACCAGTTAGATGGAGACACGTGGCACTCCCTGAGCGTTCATGCTGACGCCGAACAAGGAAATCCAAGCACAGCTACAGGAGGAGAATCGGCGCAGGCAGGAGAGGAACTAAACAGGCATAGGATTGACTGGTTAAAGCCATGAATAGAGATAGTCGAAAAGAGGAGGAGGATTTGAAGAAGAATCCGAGTGACCAAGAGAGACAGTGAACAGTGAACCCTGAGAGGAGGACTAAACACAGAGAGCAGTAAAGCCGAGCAGAAGACATAGAGGGCCGAGCTGACCATAGGCAGCATCGAGCACCAGAGAGCTTGAAGATTCAAGCCTTTCCATAGAGGAATCTGTCTGGATTGAGCATCACAGTTGGCTCTTTCCACTGTAGACCAAAGGTCACAGAGCTGGTAGGAAGAGAAAGAGTTTGTGAACTCTGAGTGGCTTGGGGAATCCAAGAACCACCCTGCCAAGCAAAATCTGCTGTCAGGAGAACTCATATTGAGTCCTTGCATTGTAAATTCTTTGCTGTAAGACACAATAAAACCAGGTCACCACTGAAGCTAGACCGGAGACGTAGCCCTGGAGAATAGGGTGAACTCCTTATTAAAACTGTTTGTGTCTAGTATTTCTTACTGTATTTCTTTGTTGTTTTTCCATTTAAATGTCTGTGTATTGGCAATCTGATCGATCTGTTGCTTAAATAACATAGAACACACACCAACACATGAGTGTGTAATACCTTTTGTTTAATAAATCTTCAACTGAGGTCACTCATAGGGTGATTATCAGATCACAAAGTGGGGGTGAATCTCCATGGTTAAAAATATTTTTACATGTTTTTTAAAATGTATATATGTTTAACTCATATATTAATTCTTATTATAATTAATACTAATAGTAATATAAAATAAAGTTCTAATTTAGTTAATTTTTATGATGTTTTAATATGAGCAATATGAGATCTATAATTAAGTGTTTTATTGATTATTTTGAATTAATGTCTATTAACATTTATCAACCATTTAATTTATAGAATTGCACTGGTAAATAATTGATAATACCTTGTCAATTGGGGTTATCTCAAGTGGTTGAGTAGAGTTATTGTTATCTTCCCTACCCAAGTTCAAATCCCTACTAATAACATTATGAGTTATAATGCCTTGATGAATAGTGTTTTAATAGCTTCGAGCCTTGTGAACTCTTAAGTGAGTATACATGTAGGTTAATTTGGTACCAGTAACTTTACTCTAGCCCTCAAACTTAAAGAGAAATAGATTTCTTTCTTAAATAAATAAATAAAAATTGATACCTTAATAATAATACAAATTCTAACTTTATAAACAACTAAATAAATCGATAGATATATGACTTAAATTATACACCAAAATGTTGGTTATATTCCTTTCTCCCTGATGGTGATATTGTATAGGTTATACATGGGCAGCTGAATTGATTTAACCTCGAGCGGTTTGTTTTAAGTTAAACATGGGCACTTCTATTCTTTTTCTAAACAATAATATTATATTGTTTATGTACAAGCGGTATTAATATTATGTAGTTTATATAGTATTTATAACGTTATTATGTTAGAAATTATGCATTCGTTTGTTATGTTAGAAATTATGCATTCGTTTGCTATGGTGGTATTCTAAAATATAATTTATAATTTATATTATTATTATTTGTTAAGGAAATAGTTATTATTTTTATTAGAGATTGTATATGAGGTTAGAACCTTTTACATTTTTTAGTGTTTTCAGAAGCTCTATTGTTCCTGCACATCCACAAGATTTTTTTATGATTTTTGTGGGATCTTCTAACTACAATTCTCTATAGATATCTGTTATAGTTTTTACAAAAAACTCTTAAATACAAAACATGTGTAAAACACATTTCAAGTTTGAAATTTAACATGTTCTAAATGGCCCAACTTTTGTTGCTAGGTTTGTTTTCTCCTCCACTGCGTTGGGCACCCTCGCTTGTTGCCCAACAGATCTTATCACCCTTTGTCTTGGATGGTCCTCACTAAGTTCTAGATCCTCCTTCATGAACTCGAACTCTTTATTGGGGATGCTTCCATTCCATTCAATTTGAGTTTCATAACTGCAATATCTACTTCCATAATTTCTAGCTTCTTGTCTAATTTCGTTTGCAACCATTCACATTTTTTCTCCAACAATTCCACATTTGCCTCTTTCTATTGCTTTGCCATTTCACTTCTCCTATTCATCAACTCCTTCATTGACACCATCGTCTTTGATAAGTTGTCTATCGCTCGCTCGAATGAGCCTTTGTAGTTGCCATTTCCATCCACATGCAACTCGAATCTCCTAACATAATGATTAACCAATTCCCAACTATAACTGGCATTGCGCTTGTAGATGCATACTCTATAGATTCAAGCGGGACTCGACTCTTGAGGTGATGTTGCTTGTATCTGGAATTTATTACCGTATCTACCCATATCAACTCACCGCGAAGGCAATCCATTCCTACCAGGGATTTAAATTCACAAGTTATTATGGATTGGATAGTATATAAATCCATTGTGTAAGATCTCAAGGCTTTGTTCCATGCATTTAATGGAGAATGCTATTTTTCTCTGTCATTCTTCACGTTTGTCCTTTCCTCCACCATTTGGCACACCAATTCACCCTTCATTCTTTGGAGCGGGTATCAATGTGGTTGCATTACGCATACCCTTCATGCATGATTAAATATCTATGCATGCCTTGAAGCAAGCCACATGATGGAGTTCTGGAGCATGGAGTGTCGAATTTTGTAGACCCCCCACTAATTTCCTGATGCTTTATTTCACCATTTTGATGATCGGAATGGCCATATTTTTTAACTAAATATTTTTTGAATTCATCATGGTAAAGGGGTAAATAATGTTTGTGATTGATCCAATTCCAACTCCATTATGCCTTGATTCAAGATTGCTCCTTTATTAGTCAGCTTGTGTGCTTTTGAGTTCAATTGAATGTATACATGGTATAATTCTATCTCTTTGAATTTCCTTAGCTGCAAAGCTATCCTTTGGAGTATTACAATGTTGGCAATTACTCCTCTAACCTTTTTCTTAGTGACTTACTTTATTACAAGCATTGAGTCTCAAAAAACCAATAATCTCCTTATACCTTTGGTAATGGCTAGCCCATCTAGAGGTTTGCAACAGGGGTGGGATCTTTCCCCGTATTTGTTCCTCCTTGTTGCTAAGGGCCTTAGTATATTAATAATTAAATCCAAACATGCATGTCTTCTCCATGGGATAATGATATCCTTTTTTGTTGTTACAATATATTTGAAGGATAATTTTTTAATGAACTCATAAAAACTTCGGGTAGTACTACAAGGATGTTAGTAAATATAGAAAAATATGCTACTTTTATTCCATAATTTTTGAAGAAGATAAGAGACAAGTGCTGGAGAGATTTGTATGCCAAGTTCAATAACTGAATGATAGGTCAAGCATTTGGACTACTACATCAGTCCCAACAAATATGGCATTATGAATTACAAATTGTTACAAGAAAATGTGCATTCATATATTATTTTGGTGAAAATTATTTCTTTCCCATAGGGGACATCTCGTCCTCATAAAATATGTTCTGGAGGCTATCCTAGTATATTGGCATATTATGACTCTTATTCCAAAAATCATCTTGAGTGGGATTTGAAAGACAACATTCATCTACCTATAGAAGGGCACTATGAAGTATAAGAGTTCCCATCTGGTTAGTTGGTCACATTTTTTTCCTTCCCAAAGAAAATGGAGGGTGGGGTATTAAAAACCTCGGTGATTTTGGTAAGACTCTAAAAGTATTTGTGGGTGTTTATAACTAGAACTAGTTTATGGCAGAATATCTCGAGGGCCAAGTATATTACTCTAGGGAATTTATGTGAGTGTATCCAATCGAGTCATAAGACTCCACCCAATTCTTCTAATCAATGGAGGGTGATATATCGAGTTTTTTCAATTGTTGGGCCTCATCTTTATTGGGGGTCAAATTTGTTTGTACGGTTTGTCTTAGAAAGGATGCTATTGTTTGATGCAACCAAGATATTTATTCTAGATGATTTGCTTGTACCTTTACAGGAGAAGGGCAAATCCACATTAAATAATATTGCAGAGTAACTCACTACAATTTGGCAACAAGGTTTCACTTCCACTAAGGATTTGCATCTTAATGAGACTTGGCATTCTCAATGGGCTCAATTTACATCACAATTAACCTTAGTGCACACAAGGATAGCGTTGGTGATAATGAACTCTTTTGGGTTTATAATGCTTCTAATGTAGTTTAAACTACAAAGTTGGGTTATTAGTCATTAAAAGTAAATGGATAAGGCGAGAAAAAATGGTGGTACAAAAAGATTTGGCAATCTAACGTGACATTAAAAAGCATTCTCTTATTGTGGATAATACTTCAAGGCTGAGTCTTAACTTGGTCTAGAATGATCTAGAGGGGATTCAAGGGCCCAACGATTTGTCCTTTATGTCGTGAAGCTAATGAAGACCCTTCACATCTTTTCATAATTTTCCCCTTTACTCATCAAGTTTGGCATGAAGTGGAGTTACATCTCAATTTAACAACTCCATGGGATTAATTGCTGGTAGATGCACATTATAAATCTTTCTTGGAGAGGTTGGGTAAGAAAAAGTATTGATTTTTCCCCTAGGTGGTGGCTTAGGGGATATGGAAATCTTGAAATAGGTGTGTGTTTGAGGATAAATATCTATCCCTATATTTGGTAGCTAATTGTGCCTTATCATGGATCAAACCTCCAAAGGGTAGTACTCAATCAACTCGTTGTATTTCTATTTGACCACTCATTAATTGACCTCATCCTTGGGTTTTTTGATAGAGCCAACCAAGAGAGGGGTCAATGTTGTGCGAAATATTTGTTCTGTGCTTTTTTAACAATCACTCTATTAATGATAAAGCAAGTATAAGGGCTAACACCAATGACATTAGGAAGTTCAATGCTCTATTTTCATTACTTAGAACTACAAAATCAAAGAACATAGAAAATTTGCAGGAATTTAAGGATTCAACTGTAGTGATAAGTTGGATGTAAGGTACATTACAAATTCTAAGTCTGGGTCTTGAAGCCTTAGCCAATTAGCCTATAGAGATGATCATCTTATTTCATGATATCTCATTTCTGCATATATATAGAGAACAAAATATATTGGTAGATACACTTTCAGAATCAACCCTCAGTGTTCCATTAAACTCTTCTTCTTTTTTTTTTTTTTTATGGAAGAATTCAAGGATGATTTACTTATTGCTAGTCAACACATGACTTTATTTTAATTTGCTAAAATATTAGTATTTTGTAGATGACTCTTGATCGACACTATTTATAAATGTGTTAAGATTTTAAATCAAATATATTTTGAAAGGCACAAACTAGAGAGATATGTGGAAGAAGAATTTGAGAAAGATAAGGGGGAGATATTGATGTTATGTTATGGCATGATTTCCTATGGAATGTACTTTCAGTTTTTAGTGAAATAGATAGTATGATATTTTTCTTGGAATACATGTGTGTGTGTTAATTAAGTTTAGTTTCAGTGGTTAGGTAGAATCATTGTGATCCTCCCGGCCCGGGTTTGAGTCTTGTAAGTTAACATGTTTGAGCTCAATAATAAAGTAATATATGTGGTGCTCTTAAGTTATTACATACTACAAGCTCTTGCTTTCGGGATGAGAGTGAAGCCAATTTCATTATAAGCGTGCATTTGATTTATGAGATGAACCTGTAGTCTAAGAGAGTACCATCTTGTAGAATCTAAGCCATCAAAATCACAAGAAAATCAAACCAAATCAAGCTACACCAACCCTTAACATAATTATATTTTTTTGTTTCTCCTTTCAACTATCATAAATTTTAAACCTCATACCATAAAACACTCTTAAAATTCAATTACATTAATTAAATTCAACCATTTATAAAAATCTAATTATAAAACCTGAATTTTCACTTTTTAATTTTAATAAAATAAAAACAACCTTAATCTCAAAAGTCTAACAACCTATGCACTCCCAGACTACCCAAAATTATTTTGTACGAATAACATTTAATTTTGAAATTTTATTAAAACAACTAAAGTATAGTACCGTCTCATCTCTATTCGGTAAACAATTTCTCTTATTCAAAACGCCTTCCAACTTGACTCGAACCTTTTTATTTAAAAAATATAAATATTATTATTAAATAATTATATAATATATTAATTTTTAAAAATTTATTATATATTTAAAATTTCTTTCTTTCATTTTTAGTAATATATACATTATATTATATATATTTTTTATAATAAACTGATGTAATTTTAAGCAAATGTCTTTAGTGAGACTTTTTGGTAGGTTTTTACAGCCAAATTTCTCTAAAATATGGCAGCAATTTATTGAAATGGCAAATTTGATAGGTAATTTCTGCACAATCAAAGCGTCCTAGAGGTTTTTCAAAGTGCTAAATCCAAATTTGCAATTAAAAAACCATTTTAAATAATATAAATCAAGATTTACCTCAATTTTTTCCACTCGATTCCGTCACCGGAATCTCCAAAAAGCCGCACTAAAGACAACTCCTAATTTTAAATAGTAATAATAAAATAGAAAAAAAATTGTAAATTAAAAAATAATAAATAATATTTTTATTAAAATTAAAAATTATTATATATTTAAAAAATTAATATAGCATATCGTATATAATAGATTTTTGTTAATATATTTTGTGGTGAAAGGGTTATTGGTTCTAAATTTTGTGGGCAAAAAGTGATACTAAGAGATGGTGTGGTTTAGGCTGGACGTGATCCTCTAATAATTTTGACAGCTTAGATACCTTTAGGTTGTCCCTACTCAAGCCATAGGTCAGGCATGCCAATCATCTAAGGACTCACATTACTTAACCAAAAATAAATAAATAAATCTTTAACATAAATAAAATATTTTAATTTCTACCTTTATTTCATATTCAATTTTATATAAAATAAAGTAATTGAAACTAGAAAATCTATTTCATTTATAACTTTTAAATATAAGAGAAATGCATAATACTTTAATATTTAATATAAAATTACACATGATATCTAAAAAAAAATGCAGTAGTCTATAACGCGACTTTTTGAAAGCTTTTCCGGCTGATTTTTCCGGTCAAAATCCGGTAGCAATTCATTGGAATCCCAAGTTTGATAGCTAATTTTTGCACAATCAATGGCTCCCAGGGGTTTTTCAGGGCGCTGAATCCAAATATGCAGTTAAAAAACCATTTTAACTGCTTAAAAATCAAGATTTAACCTCATTTCTTCCGCAGGATTCCATCACCGAAATCTCCAAAAAGTCGCATTATAGACAACTCCAAAAAAAATTATGATGAAAAATACTCTAAAAATGTATTGAAGTGTTTGAATCTAAAATTAAATGAAAACTTAAAAAAACTAAATATTAAAATTCTACCAAATTCAAATTACATTTCAAATTGCATATATATGATTATTAAGTAAATATAAACATTAAAGAATTGGAATTAAGTGAAAGAATCAAATTGAAAAAGTTAATTGTGAAAATTACTCAATAGAATATAAAACAAGGTTGGATAGTTGGTGAACCTTTAAGCTTAGTTTAAATATACTTAAATTAAAGTAAAAACAATAAAAATATAATGAGGCAAAACCATTAACTATTGTGTGCAAAATTAGCACATTTTACCCAAGAATCTGCCATGAAGTTTATTGTACCATTGAATTTATAGAGTATGAGTGGACTAGGTAGAATGACATTGTGGTATGAAATTGGCCCATCTTTCTAGAGATTTTTTTGTGCAGTGCACTGTACTATAGATGTATTCATGATGTGGCTAGTTGATTAATTCTTTCCTGGAGTTATTTGATGTCTATTGCAATAAATGCATTTATTGGTCAATTGCTTTAGTTGTCGTTGAATTGTTTTATAACAGTAGGGAATGTATGAGCTCGAGGCATTGTTTTATAACAATACAGATTGTGTGAGATGGAGGCTCAACGCACAATTGAATAATTTGAAGAATTGGTGGACAATTTGAAAGATTGTTTGACATATATTCATCAATATGAAAGAGATATGGCACGGTCCTATAAGTGCACGATTCAACGACGGTTGACAATAGAACCATCATTACAAAATAACTTAGAAAACCTCAAATAACATGTATAGGACATGTCACACTAAATCATCACAATATGATACAATTATACCATGTATAAGACATGTCATACTAAATCATTAGAATAACACACAAGAATACTAAGTTTACATTATAGTATATACAGACTCTTGACGAGATTTGTAAACTTAGCAAAACTTAAACCCTAAACCCTATTAAATTAATTATGTAGAGTGCTACCCAACATAACTAGTCCTATCATTCCCATATCATTAAAATAGATGTGATTGAAAGTTTTTTATACAAACCTAATTCTGGAAGCTAGTGCAGTTGTTGCTCTGTACATTTTGAGCAGAGAAACTTCAAGTCAAGCCCAGAAATAGAGCAGGAGAGACCCCTATGCACTGAACATGACTATATTATTGCCATGTTTAACATCCAGTGAAACATACTCAAATATATCGAAATGTGTTTAGTGACACTAAGAGTATAGAAGTCTCCATTAAGACTTTGGACTCAACTAAATTTCATTCAATTACATCACATTAAATATTTACAATATAATTGGTTTTAGTTTAGGGTTATACCAATAGGAAAAACAAAAACAATATTTTTATTTTTATGTTTAATGATTTTGGAATTTTATATTTTCATAATTAGAAAACATGAATGCTTACAACAACAACGGCGGAAATATTAAAATAAATTTATGTGTTTTAATAATGAAAGTAGAGTTGTAAAATTAAAGTGGGTTATAAATATGGAAGACAATTTATTTTATAAATAAAAATAGTATAAATTCGCAGGAACATTTATTGCAAGGAGAGGAAAAACTGATATACTATAATTAAGATAATTAAATTGGAAATTAAAAATTAAAAAGTATTAAATAAGGAAAAATGTTTAAGGATGAAAATCTAATAAGAAAACCGAAACACTATCAACCTACTCTGTGCACCTTTTGATATAAATGGTAGTTAAGTATTCCTAATAAGGATGTTCTCTTTTGAGTCCACTTTTAGAGATAAGTTTGACTTTCGTTACATTCCTGAAAGAAAAAATGTATCGATTCGATATTGAGATTGGCTTGCTAAAATTAATTATCAATAAATTATTTTTGTTAAGTGATTACTAATTAATCTGCCCTTGATGTGTATGGCATAGTGGTCGGGGATATCGTTTACATGTATTCCGGTCACGATCGATTCTTGTTGCACAGCAGATGTTGGCGTTTTTCGGCGGATACTGGCTTATTCCGTATGATTTGACGGCTATGACGTGGATACGATGTGACTGTATAAAGTGTAATATGTATGTAAAATGTGATTTTTCAGCGGGGACTTTATCCCTTCCCCACTTGGAAAAAAAAAAAAAGAAAAAAAGAAGAAAAAAGAAGTAAAAGTGATTACCAATTAACAATTAATTATTTATATTAAATGATTTTCCAAGTGACTTGGGAGGGTTTTGATTCTTTCCTCGTAGTTTCACGCGCTAGTCTTGTTTGTATATTTTCCAAAATTTTTTATTGAAATTCGAAATTTACGCTGTGAAACGCAGTTTTGGCCCCGAAAACGCTCCAAAAAGTCTAGCAAGCCCAACTGCGTCAGCCAACGGCAAATACAGGCACCGATTCATTGCTCACGTGAGAATCTCCAGTCCAATCACATTTAAGAAAGTTGTCAAAATTGCCAGTCTAATCACATTACAACGATATGAACTCCAATTTTTACTATGTTCGTTTACACAATAGTCAATCCAATCACATTAAATTACAGTACCATGTTCGTTTCCACAATAGTCAATCCAATCACATTAAATTACAGCAATATGCACATATCGTTTTTTCAGGAAATCTTGCTGAAGAAGTATTATATTACATTATATACAATATCTGTAAAATTGATATCTGTATAATAATATATGTACAGTATGCACATATAATTATATGTATGATGATATTAAATGACAAATTAATTAAAGTTGTGTATTGCATTTTTTAAATTAAGAAGATAAAAGCTTTATATTAATCTATCAAATAAAATATTTATAATATTATTTCAATCAATTTATTAATATAGAAATAAAAATTTAGATTTTATAAATTAATATATATTTTAATTAAGATTATATTTATGTTTAATCATAAAAAGTATTATTAATTTGGATCAATTCACTTAATATACAAATATAGAAAATTATATATATATATTATATTTAAATTATTTTAAAAATTTCAGAAATTTTTATGAAAATAAAAAATTAGTAAAATAATAAAAAAATTAAAACATTACTATTTCTAAATGGAGTTGTTTTTAGTGTGATTTTTTGGACTTTTCGGTGTTGGAATCTAGAGGAAAAATTTGGACTTTCTGGTGTTGGAATCTAGCAGAAAAATTTGACATGAAATATTGATTTGTGTTATTTAAACTAGTTTTTTGACTATATATATGGATTCAACACCATGAAAAACCCCTAGGGCACTTCTATTGTGCAGGGGTTACCCATCAAGATTGTGATTTCAATAAATTCTTGTAGGATTTTAGAGAAATTAGACCGGAAAAATCCATCGGAAAACCTTCCAAAAAGTCTCACTAAAGACAACTCATTTCCAAATCTGTATACTTCTCTTCAGGCTTCCCAGCTACTACCTGCATGGTGGAGTAAATGCAAGAGCCATGTGTAATGTGCCAACGTGGAGTGTGCAACATAAATATAAGTAACATCAATATTATTATTTATAACACTATGCCCATGGATTGGAAATGGAGTCCATATAACTATCTCTATCGATTTCCTTTCCACATTACCCATATGGTACATCGCAAACTTCAATTCCCGATTTGGTCTTAACTATCGCTCATTAATATCACACATTATGTTTGTAGAATTACAGACTCCCACCTCTGTTGACAGCTTACTGGCATAGTGCCCAATGGAATGATGACACAATAAGACCCTATTGTTTTTAACCAATAAAAATACAAATAAATAAATTAAATTGATAATAAGTAAAAATCAAATCAAATGTTCTAATGTTTTTTTTTTACTAGAATGAGTAGTGTTTTTATATATATAAATCACGCCTGTTCATATGCAAAATCGGGAATTTACATCATATTTTTGAGCCTACTAAGGGCTTCTGAGACATCAATTGTTCTCCATCCCTTACCTGATAGTTTTCCCCATGCTTCCTACAAAAAATTCTCATTTTTGGTAGCCTACGGCTATACATTCGACATAACTGTAATAGTAAATACATACATTTATAGTTTGCCATTCAAAATCATTTTTCAAAAACTAAGTGAGAGAACAAACTATTCCTCAATCGGTGTTGGACTGTTCAGATCTAGTCCAGTGAATTTTTATTCATTTCTCTAGCTGTTCTCCTCCATCTGTAGCTTCAGTTGCTCAATTTGTTGACACAACGCTTCCACCTCATCTTCCAATTACCGAATGCACTCCTTCTTTTCCAATTGTTGCTCCTACATTGCCAGAGCCTCCTTTTATTGTTGATGTAGACAATGATGTAGAATAGCCAAACCTTCTCGAATCTCCAAATGTTCCTACACACAATACTTATAGGCATTCATGTTGTTGCCACCTTCCCGAGCTTTTCCCTCCCTCAACCCACATATCCTAGGCCTACAATGACCCCAAGGATTGGACAAAGAGTTGTCGTCTGTAGAATTGCTAGGCACGCTCCTGATTTTTTCCAGTATGCCACAAACCCCCAACTCCAGAATCCCATAGATCCACAACTCCAGTATGCCATAGACCCCCAACTCCAGTGTGCCATAGAACCCCAACTCCATAATGTCTGCAACATTTTACTCCAACCTCCCCCACCCAACTCCGCTTATCCACACAATTCTTAACCTCACTCAGACAACCAACACTTTGTAAATCAACACCCAAGTTCCCCTTACAACAGAAAGCGCCACCAAAGACCCCCCTGAAGGCCAACGCTTTGACCCAGAACCCACAACAGATGCTTAGTGGCCCAACTTCAGCCGCTAGGCCTTCACAGATACCACCTGCGCAAATATTAACCATAAACCATAATAGCATATCAAATCGTTACTCCTTAAATATAAGGTGCGGGTCTGGATATTGATGTTGTACTGGAGTTTGGTACTCATGGAACTAAGATCCCAATGCTCCTACTTAATTTCCCATCTATCCACCATAATTTCCCAGCTCTTGTCCTTGTCATTCATCCTCACCCTCACCTTCCTCCCATGCGCGGCCAAAGCAATTATGAGGAGAGGGATTAAATGTTTCTCACGCTCTCCCATTAAATTGGCATCTCCTATGCTGGAACACCGACCTTTGCAATAGATTTTATGTCGTGGGGGTTGGGCTCTCACGCTGTGAGACCTACCAAACCCAAGTGTAGTACCATCATGAAGGACACATACACGTTGCTATATCGAGCTGAGATAACCATTGCCATGAGGCACAAGGACAGGTTGGGCCAAGCAAAGGACGATGCGACAAGGACTAAGAAGCGGGAGGCTAACAGAAAATGAGAAAGGGACCATAACAAAATGGATAGGAGGAGGAATGATAAGGATGGGAGGTTTAATGAGATGAGAGGAAGAAGGGTGACGGGGGGAGAGAAGAGGGGAGGGTAAGGAAGGGCTGGCGGTTGGGGTGGGGGGGGGTAAGGAGGCGGGGTGGTGGGGGGGGGGGGGTGGGTAAGGAAAGATAATGAGCGACTAACCTTGAAACATCCAATTTGTTTTTCCTTTCTAACCTCTTGGGTGAGCCAAAAATGCCATCCTTAGACTAATAATTGAAACCCATGACTAAGATTAGGGAATGGATATCGTTTCCTCAACCTCATTCACAATACTTCTTTCTACATTCAACTAACAAGCCAAGTTTTCTTGTTTATCTGCTTCCTGGTTATTCCCTCTTAGGATATGAAAAAATGACACCAAATCAAAGAAGGGAATCATCCCTTGGGATCTCTTAATAATTTGATTTAGGTTCATGTTTTTTCCTGATGAATTATAATTCATATTCTTTATGATCAACATTTAGTGTCCTAAGACCTGGATCTTTCTAATGCCCTCTTTTTGTGCCAAGGATAGACTGAGAAATAAACCATAAGCTTCAACTTGATTATTTGTCTTCCTACCCAGGCCCCAAACATATCTGTCTTTGATGTTTCCTTTGGGATTAATGAGAATCCCTCCCCCTCCTGCCACCCCAATCAAATGTTCTAATGTTAACTTTGTGATATTTGGTTTAATTTTTGGTCAGTTGCCAAACTAATTGTAGGTCAAAGGAAATGTGAATACGTCACTACTTGTGTGCAGCAGGGTAATAATAATAATAAAATATGTCAATAAAAAATATAAAAACAAATAATAACTCTACATTAATATCCCTTTTTTATATAGAAAACCGGTTTAACATATATTATATTAAAGAATAATATATGTTATAAAAAGATATGATGGGCATATATATGGTTAAATGTATTATGAAGATTTTAATAAAATTGATTATATACATATATATAAAGAACTATATCTATCTTAATCTAAATCTATCAATTCTTAAGAGATCTCTTTATCGTGAACTTTTGCATTCAAAAAGAGGTTTGCATCTAGATTTGATCTATTTTTAAAGTTTGATAGATGGTGGATTAAAGTGTAGTCTAAAGAATGCACAAATTAGCTTGGAAAATAATGGAAATTCCAGCAAGATTATGACAAAATACGACAATTATTATTATTATTTTTTTTTTTGGGGTTACAACTGTCAAACTTCAGGATTTTTGGTGCCCCTGGGGTTCTTGATGGTGCTGAATCTATTTCCACCATCAAAAATATGATTCAAACACTATGACATTTTGATATATGCAATTTGTTTTACCGGATTCCAACAAGAAATTTGTCGTCCGAGCGAATTTGTGGCATCAGTAGACAACACCATGGATTAAAATGGGTCTATGTTGGTTATATTTTCACTTTCCATTATGATAGATATATGTAATTTATTCAATTCCCAATATATACTTGATATGTGGCATTTAAAAAATATTGATGATAAAACAATTTCAATTTGGATTATAAATAAAATATTTCACTATGAAAATTAAGTAAAATATTTTAATTTTAAATATACGAAGATAAATAAATAAGAAAGTGATTCTCATTACATTTATATGTGTTTTTTAATTTAGGATACGAGGGAGATTTTTAATACTTAATATTAGGGGAAGTGTATTTTAAAAAATACTAATAATCAAAAACACATTTTAATATGGACAATATGACTCATAAATAAAATAATTTAATGACCATGTTTAATTTCTATTATGTATATATTATTACACCAAGAGACGCTCTCTAGCCTAGTATGGAAGAGATGTTGTCATGTCATGTAAATATTAGTGGATTTTGGACTTCAAATTCTTGACAACCCATGACGAGATGTTGTCATGTCATGTAAATATTAGTGGATTTTGGACTTCAAATTCTTGACAACCCATGACTTTTCCCACGGTATTATAAACCCATGCTTTTTCCCAAGATAGTCTTTTCCAAAAAAAAAATTAAAATGTTTTCGAATATATAAATACATATTTCAAAGATTTTTTTATAAAATTCTTTTAAATATAAAATTGAGAGCAATTTATGCACACATATCATAATAGCTTTAATAAAAACTAATAATGCAATCGGCCTAGATCCATCTAAACTTTGGATCTACTTGGCACCAAAGAGATCAAAACTCTTTTCACTCCAAAAGAGATTTGCACCTTGATCCCTCTCCACGCTTGGTAGACCGGAGTTAAGATGAATTGAGGCTGGCATAAAGTGAATGAAAATAAAAAATAAAATAAAAAAATTGTATGGTTAAAATATTTTATTAGTGTGATGGTCATGATAAAAGAAATGCATAATTTATTTTATGTTCGAGTCTATCCATGATGTATATATATATATATATAACCTAGAATTATAAAGTGCCTAGATGGAAAGGTCTTGACGTGAAAACCTTTTTTTTTCAAATTTTGCACATTAAAAAATGTTTTAGGAATTAAATGTCTTGATGTGAAAACCTTTTTTTCAATTTTTGTACTTTAAAAAATGTTTGCACCTCAGATCTAGGGTTAACATAAATTTATGCTAATTTATAAATTTCCCATATAAATAAATTTTAAAAATATTAGAAATTATTCTTATAAAAATATTGAAAATTATCAAATTATTATTATGTCAATAGGCATGCCTATTTTTGGAATAGGGCTTAAAATAATTTTTAATTTAATCCACAATAATTATTAGGTGGATGGTAGAGATTTAACTTTCGTAGAATGTTCTAAATATTTTCTTAGTATTATACAAAATGTACTTTAAAAAATGTTTGCACCTCAGATCTAGGGTTAAACATAAATTTTGGCTAATTTATAAATTTCCCATATAATAAATTTTAAATATTATAGAAATTATTCTTATAAAAATATTGAAAATTATCAAATTATTATGTCGATAGGCATGCCTATTTTGGAATAGGGCTTAAATAATTTTAATTTAATCCACAATAATTATTAGGTGGATGGTAGAGATTTAACTTTCATAGAATGTTCTAAAATATTCTTAGTAGTATACAAAAATCAAAGGTTGAGATTTACTTTCAAAGCAGTTTTGACTTTTTTGTCCTTTTAATTAAATTTATTAATTAAAAAATGACCATATGGAAATGTGTTTGAGTAGAGAAACAATTGAGATTGTCTCATCCAACTACATACCACTATAGATATTTCAAACTTGATAAATATAAGAAATTCATTGGAGTATGGAAAAAGGAAAAATAAAATACAAACATAACTTCATTATAGGGGTAGTTTGATTGGTGATGCATGTGAAATGAAATCTTTGTGAAATATGTAATTTGAGGTTAAAATTCCCTTGATTAGCCATTTGGACCATGCTAGGGAGCATATGAATTCACTTAGAGACTATATTGATAGTAGCTATAATCGATTCTGTGTCCCACAAGTATAATCCCGATCCATAATACCAAAAGAAAAAAATATATAAATTCACGCACACACACACACAAACAAACAAAAAATGATAAGAAATGCATCTATGACTCTCCCATTATCAATAACCAACCTATATCCATCTTAACCCCATATCTGTCAAGCACTAAGAGGGATTAAATCTCTCGAGGTACAAACCTTTCCTCAAGTTTTGCATTAGAAAATGAGGTTTGCATCTCAAGAAATTTGATCCCTCTCAATGCTTTTATAGATCAGGGGTAAAGATGGATCTCGACTAGTTTATTCATAATAAGATTTTTAATTTTATTTTTGATTTAATTTTATTTTAAATTTAATCAAATTAAAAAATAATTAATAATTAATAATAATTAAGGTTGTTGAGTTTCTATAATTTAAAATGTCTTATTTTTTATTTTTTATTTTTAAATTGAACATCATTCTTACATTTAAAATATAATTTAAATAACAAAATATAATAATTTTACCAGAAATTATATAATCAAATTCCAACTAAATACACCTTTTTTTTGTGTGGTTCACTATACTAGAGATCGATACTAGATACATCTATGGAAAACTCACTCGTGCCTAGGTGAGTTGGTTATCTTTCATGTAGAAATGACTCCCAAGGAGCGAGCGTGTCAATATCAGTGGGACTAGACCCAAGTAGGGACAATAATAGCGACTCCTCCCTACCACCCGAGCTACACCCACTTGACTCCAGCTAAATACACTTTAAAAAATCATCATATATATATATATATATATATATATATTGTTGGATCCCAGATTCTTGAGATATGTATTTTCTTCTTGCAATGAATCTATCCAACGTAAAGTTCATCATTAAGTTTTCATCTCTAAGAAATCGATCATTGGGTCCAAATATACCAATCATTCAGTTGATTAAAGGCCCACGAGTTCACAGATAAGTTTCAAATCTCCAATTGGAAACTGCAAATTCATTTATATTCCATTGAAAATTGGGGATAATACAAGATATTTTACATTTTATGAGATTTAACATAATGGTAATGGAAAACAACAAAAGTGATATTCTTCGATGGAAACCTCAAAGGATACGCAAAACTGATCGCAGAAGAAGAGACGATTTTACAAAATATGTACCACTTAGAGTTGTGTTTCAGATTTTGTATATATTGTTGGTTTCATGGTGGTTGTTAATCCAAAGGAGGAATTAAAGTGTGGCGGGTTCTATTTCTGTGAACTATCAGCTTCCGACATGGTTGCAGTGTTAGGTAAGGTTGATTAAGCTATCAGATCAACTAGATGTTGATCAATGTAAATAAATAATCCCCCATCTCCTTCCTCTAGAAAATCCTGATTGGGTTGCAGGATCAAGGGCCATGTGATTTTCTAGAAAGGCATTGAAGAGTGAAACCATACATGAAACATGACCATCCTTGTGCTAAATAATAATAGGTTGAGTTGTGCTTTTTTAATATGTTAAGGTCACTGATGTGTGCATATACCCATAAGTGGATCTCTATTTTTAGAAGGTAACACTATTCTTTTTGTGTACACACCATGGAGGAGTAAGCTTGTGAAGCTCTATTATAAACTATGAGCTCTCTTTTAACAACAAACAATAATAGGAAAACTTGCAGGTGATTTTGTTGAGTCATATCACATGTTCGAGCCCTTTCAGAGTTAGAAACTTGATCCACTTAGCTCCATGTCTCTATTTACTACACTAAGGATTCACTACACTTAGTGGCATCCTTAGTCGGGAGTATCAATGAGAAAAATAAAATGGATACCTTGAGGATATTTTTTTATAGTTTTACCTCGACGAAAAACACTTGTCTTGCAACCAATTTTGACCTCCTACTACTCCCACCTACTCGCGTCCAGGAACAAATTGATGGATTGATTGATTGTGTGGTTCATATTTATTTATACATTTACTTTGATTTGTTGAAGCTGACATTCAATTGTGTTTAGTTGTACTAGATTTGACATTTAAAAAATGTTAACATGCATACTTTCTTACATATGCCTACACATCTCCCTATACTAGATTATAGAGCACCTCTCGGTGAAATAATTGGTAATTTTGTGAAAGTAGGATCCCAAGATTGGGTCGATAATCACTGGTAATGTTACAAAAGTAGGATCCATGATTGACGGTGATCGAGCCTTTTTGAATTCTTGTCTGGGTTTCTCTATGCCTTTTGTTGAGAAATCAATAGGGCAACAATTAGGGTGATTTCTCTTTTACTTGATAAGTGCTTGCGAATATATGTTGGCTTATTATTACTTTTATTATGTTCTTTTCATCAAACAATTACCAAAACCATTGAACATGAAGATCACAGAAAGATAATAAACACAAGATGTAGGCTCTAAGCCAGGGCAAAAACCCTTCAAGGGGAAAACCTAGTAACTTCTTCACTTCTATAGAATCAGATCAAAGTGATAAATTAAAGACCCAAAATTTAAGACCAAGACCTCTCATAAGACCGAAGTTAGCCCTCCTTCCAAGCTCTTTGAACAAGTCAAAGTCAACTCAAGTTGGCAATAGTCAAAACTCTCCAAACTTGCTCAAACTTCAGATTTTTGGCACTTGCAACTAGGTCTGCGATTTTTGGCCCTTGCAATTCCTGAAAGTTTCACACATGTGGAAGATTCTAGGGAATATTATCTCTCTTTTTACCCTCGCTCTCTTTCCTTTGACTTCGACTCTTCTTCTCTTGTATTTCGCCGAATCTCTCTCACTTCTTGGCACATAAATCAAACTTTCTTCATAATTCTCCAAATGAGGACAAGTTTCACTTTATTTATACACATCCAAGAGGTTGAATGGGTCTCTTCTAGGGACAACTTATCCAGGCAGGTCTAACTTGGTATTTTGGGGACAAAATTGACATTTTTGTCTCAAATAAAATTATTTTTCTTATTTCTTTCAAAATTCCAAATGGAACTTGACTCCAATGGAACATGCTTGACCTAGAGAACAATTTGACTTGAGCTTGAAACCCATGCTTATAAAATAAAAATTATTTTTCTTATTTTTATTTTATAAGAAATATATAATGACATACGTACAATGACAATTATGAGGATTGGACCTAGTTACATTTTCCAATGCTCCATCTTAACTAGGGAGGTATTCATAATTACATAACTAGTACAAGGATACTCCCAAATTGAATTATTCTCATAAGAATAGTCATATTGATAAGCCATCTTTTAAGCATCAACATCATAACCAACATTTCCAAATAGCAATATAACAAGTCCTTGACTAACTAGCTCTATCTCTCCATTATATTAGAGCACAATGCTGGGAGGCATACATATGGACACCACCATAGCCTCTTAAGGCACATACCCCATCTAGATGTTCACTAGGTATGTCCTTTTAGGACTATTCTTATCTTGGATTTTGAATCCTCAAAAAATATTAGTCCTCTTCGACTGCTCTTATCTTGGATACCTTTCTTGATCCTCAAATAATGTCTGTTCACAAGACTACTTCCTATCTTGGATTCCTAATCCTTAAGGAGTACCAGTCCCAGATGCTTATCCAATCCTCCATTCTCTCTACCATTGCCTTCACCAAGACTTACAGATGTTATTCTTGGTCTAGTGCATGACACATGGAGAGCGGTGTCCCTCACCACTACCTCTCAATCAGAGAGATAACCCTTGCTCCCTCTTAACCAGGGAGACTTTAACCATAAGCTCCATTTTGTCTCGTTCATTGGCTATTCATTCTTTTGTTAAGATATTTAGTAGTAGCTACAAGGCTCCTTCCTCGCACCATCATATAATACTTGAGCTTCGACCTTCTTAGATTTTATGGACCCAACCTCTTCATCATTGTGACAGGGTTCTCACCATTAATCACTTTCCATCAACCATCATTTGTAGTATCTTCATCATCAAAAGTATCTTGTCAAACCAATAAATGTATCTCTTTATATCCAATTGGGAATGTGAACTTCATCTAGATAATTTCCAAATCCATCATAAGCAACCAACTATCTCATGATTGCTACCTTTTCAGCCTTTATAGTGTACAAATTTTTGTCATATAATCTTCTAAGCCATTACCAGTGTTTTCCATATAAATCATGTGTTCTTTTGAATTGAGTTGGATCAAATGGTTGTATGTTCAACTGATATCTTTCCAACCTATGTTTTTTCAATATGTTCTTTCAGATAGCCAAATCATATCTTACACAAATAATCAATATCAGAGTTACCAAATCATGATCGCCTTTTGTCAAGATGTCAAATTCTACTACTAACTCCCTCTAAGATCAATATCTCTTTACATGGGCTACCTTCATGTTGTTCACCTTTCAAACATCAATCAATGTGTAATAAAAAAATTCAATATCGTATCCATTGAATTCTTCACAAGTCCTTCCGAAACTGTCATTCTTATCTTATGTTATTCAAGAGACCATATCAAATGTTGATCAAAACCATGTTTCTATATCATGCTTCTTGCGTATGGAGTAATCATATTGAATAGTTTTTGTTCTATCTAATTCTTAACCAAGACATATCATGCTCATGCTTTCAAGTAAATTTTTGCATCCAACACTTCCTACAAAATTTTTCTGAAGACATGACGAGCTTCTTTTCTAAAGATATGCAACATCTTCCTTTCATATATACCCATCTAGTTGACTTCCTTTAGAACGAATTGTTTCTTTGACTTTCCTTGAATATAATGTCTACGATGAGACTCTTTTCTTAATATGAGGAGGTGCCTCAATAATACCTTCATGCTGCAACTCGACTATCTTCTAGCTTCTCCGATGCTTGCTTTCTTATAATCACGAATGTAATTTTGCAAATAGTTATTCCATATGATGAAGAAAATTCTTCTGATAATTAATATTGTGGATCCTTGTGATCCTTTTATGCTAAATGATTATTTATATAACATGATGCCAGATAGTAGTTGCATGAATTGAGAAGTGCTAGATGGTCCAAATCCTTCTATTCTTGCTTTTGCTAGATGTCTGCTACCAATGAGATGCAATTGACTATGTAGACTCTAATCCTTCCATTGTTATATGCTTATTTCCAAGATGCCATAAAAGTAATTATACAACCTAATATAACTGCCATCTTCTAGTAAAAGGGAAAACAAATTGCTATTAAAATTGGTAGAGTGGAGATCTTCAGTAATGTGGATCTTTATGATCTTCATGTTTTTGGCTTCTTTTTTGGTTCTTCATTTTCTTCGGTAATGTGTACTTCACTCCTTTCCTTCCTTTTATTGTTCTTCTTGTTTTGGGGATCCTTAGGACAATCTCTTTTAAAGTGTCCATATTCATTGCATCAAAGCATTGTACTTTTGACATATCTTGTCTCCCACGCGGTTGATTGTTGTTGTCTCTATTGTTCCTTTGACAAGGTTCATACCTTCCATTCTTCTTCTTTTATCTAGAAATAAAAGCTTCAGACTTTTCATTGGGTTCGATGTCATCTTTTGCCTTTGATATTGTCTCTTCTAGAACACACAAAGACCATAACTCAACAAAGCTTGAAGCATCCTTTCTTGAATAGATGCTTGACACAAAGCTGCTTGATTATGAAGGTAAAGCATTGAGTACACAAGTAGTCTCTTCAGGATCAGAAAAAATTTCTACAATTCCTTGTGGTTGATCCTTCAATTATGAAATCTTTATAAGATATGAGACCAAGTCTTTGTCCTTTGATAACCTTGTATTGTATAGTTGATTCCTTAAATATATTTTCTGACCCGAGGTACTGACTTAATAGAGTTTTACCAACTTGTCATAGATTTCTTTTGATGTACCCAAATATGCAATAAATGAAATAAGATGATCTTTTATGGATTCAATGAGAATCATTTGAGCCATAACTTCTCCTTTAGTATACTTGGCCCATTCTTGAGTCTTATCCTTCTCTTATTTTGTAACTTTTCCAAGAACATAGTCCATGACTTCATTTTCTATGAGCACCAAATGTTTTCTCTTCTTCCATGCCTTGAAAGTTTGATGACCCATCGAGCTTGTTGCCTTCCTTAAAAAATTAAGTCATTTGATTTGAAGATTGAGAAGTAGAGAATAATATAGTACCTACATGTTAAAAGGGTGTCCTTCTTGATCATGATGTCTTCAAGTATCTTTATGCTCCCAAGACCTTCCAAGAGACTTCAAAGATGTCCTAGAATGATGAATTATAGGATGGATGGTACAATAGTAACTTCAAGCTACTTCAAAGGTGAGTGATGATGTTTCCAAGAGTGTAGATATATTTTTAAAACTATTGATGTTCCTTAAGGGGTATCTTCTTGTAGATATGTCTTCCAAAATGGATGATGATCAAAAGAGCTTCCAAGATAGAGATGAATAGTTAATGTAGAAGTCTTCCTTCAAATTGAATAATGTGTCTTCTTCCTTAATCCCTTTCTTATGTCCTCCAAAGTAGCCTTGACGAAAATCTTCCCCTTATGCCAACAAGAGTGATCTTCAAATTGCCTTCTAGTCACCTTAGCTCTGATACCATGTTGAGAAATCAATAGGGCAACAATTAAGGTGATTTCTCTTTGACTTGATAATTGCTTGTGAATATATGTTGACTTATTATTACTTTTATTATGTTCTTTTCATTAAACAATTACTAAAACCATAAACAATGAAGATCAAAAACTGACAATGAACACAAGATGTAGGCTCCAAGTCAAGGTAAAACCCCTTCAAGGGGAAAACCCAGTAAATTCTTCTCTTCTTATAGAATCAGATCAAAGTGAGAAATTCAAGACCAAAAATTTAAGACCAAGGCCTCACACAAGACACAAGTCAACCCTCCTTCCAAGCTCTTTTAACAAGTCAAAGTCAAATTGAGTCAACAATAGTCAAAACTCTCCAAACTTGCTCAAAATTCAGATTTTCAGCCCCCGCATCAAAATTTCAACCCCTACAACTAGGTTTGCAATTCTCAGCCCTGCAATTCCTGAAATTTTTGCACGTGTGGCAGATTCTAGGGTAGATTCTCTCTCTTTTGACCCTCGCTCTCTCTCCTTTGACTTCAGCTCTTCTTCACTTGTATTTCGTTGAATCTCTCACCTCTTGGAACAAAATTGAACTTGCTTGATAATTCTTCAAATGAGAATGAGTTGCACTATATTTATACACAACCAAGAGGTTGAATGGGTCCCCTTCCAGGGCTGAATTGTCCAGGTAGGGCCGAATCGGTCTTGTGGGGATAAAATTGACATTTTTGACTCAAATAAAATTCTTTTTCTTGCTTCTTTTAAAATTCAAAATGGGACTTGACTCCAATACAATAATTTGACTCATGAAAAATATTCATATTGACTCAATAAACCCTAGGGCCATGAAAAAAATGCTTGACCTAGAAAACAATTTGACTTGAGTATGAAACTCATGCTTATAAAATAAAATTTATTTTTCTTCTTTTGATTTTATAAGAAATATATAATGACATAAGTACAATGACAATTATGAAGATCTAACCTAGTTACATTTTCCAACACCTTTGACTCACTCTAATAAGACTACAAAAGCCACAATTTCTTTTGTGATCCATATGAAATTTTTAGATCTAAAATGGGGAATTTATTTATCTGTTGCTTGAATTTTACCAATAATCAATGGGTTGAAAAAAAATTCAATGAAATGAATAAACGAAGATACTACTTGAAGCCATCACGATCAATCATCTTAGAAGCAAAAGAAAGAATGCAAACACCCTATACCAATGGAACTAATGTGCAAAAGAGTTGATATTGAGAAACCCCAAGGAGCACGAAGGCGAGGATTTGATTTATGGGAAGCCTAGGGAAATCATTGCTATGGAAGAGCTGGGAAAGATAAGTAGGATCACTAGCCAGGATGGTAGAGATAATATGAACCTTGTGGGAGAGGCGGGAATAACAAATTGCATGATTAGAAACAATTGGGATAATAAAAAATTGGTTGCTAATAGGAATAACTAGAGAGTGTGTTAAATTGGCAACTAGGGCCAAACTCCATGTGGATCAGCTTATTTATGGCAGCTGATATTTTTATTGGATCCCTCTCGTCGAGAGGTGTAGGATTGATCCAAAGATCATCCGATTCCGATAAGTATTTATGGAGATATGAATTTATTTTGTTTATGTAATTATTATCAAGCCGACCAGCACTTATGTAGGCTCTAGAAGCCCAACCGACGTGTCTATTCATCATCTTCGTATTAGTATAAATAGAAGAGGATTTGAAGTCATTTGGACACACATCCTCTTCATGTGTTCTCCTCTCCACGTCTTGGGTTTTTGGAGAAGGAGGGACACCTAAAATATACATTTGCCGATGCCCTAGCCGCAGTAGCTGATGCCCTAGCCGCAGTAGCTGATGCCCTAGCCTGCACGCTGTTCAAGAAGCCCTAACGCAGTCCTGTAATGGCGTCTCCTAGCCGCAGTAAAAGAGGATCTGAAACAGCGTGGGTCAAGGTCTGTTCAGGGGTCCGTTTTTGAGGACAGAACTGTTGGTGGGAGGTACGAAGCCCTGTTCTTGTAGGCCACAGCCAAGGCTGGGACAACGAGTTAGTTTAGAGGCTGTTTGGTGGGTGGACAGTCCTCATAAGAGGCTGCCACAGGGCTGTCTATACACCTGTAGGATGTTGTTGTTTTTTAGGAGGATAAGTCTGTGTTTAAGGGCTTAAATCTGCCCTAAAAGAGTAGCGTGGAGGGGTAGCCTCCCATTGAAGGGCAGCCGCACTTCATGGGACAACAAGGATACTTGGTGCAGCAACAATGATACTTGGTGTAGCAATGGTACATGGGACAACAATGAGTACATGTTGTACAGTGCATCATAGTGCACATAGCAGCATATGCACAGGCAGCATGATGACAATGAGTCATGCTAGCAGGGGCAACATAATGACGATGATGTATGGGCAGCAAATGGACGAGATGCAGAATGATGATAGGTGAAGGAGTCACCTTGAGAATCAGTTGAAACAGAATGTCTTCAACTGATCTCATCATGATACGAAATGATCTATGCTAGATCTAGACAAGTCAAAGTATTGACTTCTGTTGTAAATATACTCTCTCTCTCTTTCTCTGCTGAACTTTGAAGATAAAAGAAGATTTGATCAAAGGGTTTCCCCACACATTGTGGGGTTTGTCCCTGGCTTGCGCCATATCTTGTGTCCTGTTGCGTTGGCTTGTCTTCTGTGATTTATATTTATGTTCTATCTGCAGTTTATCTTAATGCTAACTGTGAAAATTTAAATAAATTTCTCCAGCATAGAACATACCTAAATTTAACATGGTATCAGAGCTGAGGTGAAGACAATGCCCAAGCAAGAGTGAAAGAGCAATCATCAAAGACAGTTGGGACAAGACAGAAGGATCAATGGGTTCCTCATAATTCACCTAGGGTGAAGTCAAAGAAAAGAATGTTATCAGAATGGCGCAGCGGAAGTTTCTGATGGCCCATCTAATGATCCCTTCATTGGGAAGTTCAGTTCTAAGGGTGGAAGGAAAGGCAGATGCCTTGTTGAAATAAGTTCGGCCGTTATGCAAAGGAGTGTCCAAATGGCAGGGACACATCTCTTGATAAAGATAACAATCATTCCTGGGACATCTTCAATAATCAAAGGAATGACTGGTAATGCAGGTCATCAAGGAAGTGGTCGACTCCTCCACGAAAGCAAGAAACCCCTGAATCTCTTTTATGTACCTGATCGCAAGAAGAACCCGATGACCATCTCGGACATGGAAATCAAAGGTTACAGGATGGCACTTATCAATGGAAAGGTACATGTTTGAAAATATATCTTGTTAAGATATTTTGAGTTCTGGGTTGTATCAAGTGGCAGGAAGTCCACTGGGGACCATGTCTGTTGACTCAGCACTGGAGGTCTGTGAATCCGATGGTGACTTGGATGCTTGAATTCAAAAAGGAGCATGCAGGTACTTGTCTGAAATGTACCGAAGGAAAATATTATAAGGGGACCATTCCCCTCATGCAACAGGTCCACAGGCTTAGAACAACCCGAGGAGTTTAAGACTCATGATCGGGAATCTCATGTATACAGGTGGAAGAAAGCCCTCAATGGCTTGAAGCAAAACACCTCGGGCATAGTATGAGAGGATTGATAGCTGTCTAATGCAGTTGAGACTCACTAGGAGTGAAACCGATCCAAACCATTACTCGAAGTTTGTGGATGATAAACCTCTCATACCGACACCTATGTCTGACAGGTGCAGACCCTCTCATTTATAGGAGATAGAGGGAGTTGGATTCTAAATGTGGAAAGATAAGCTGCAAGCCTGTGACTACCTCAAGGATCTTAACTTTCAGAAGTTATATGGTAGTGATGTCGAACCTGATTTGGGAAATGCCTCTGAGTTTCATAAACTCATTCGCATTGATGTTCTTGGAGAACCTTCGTCCGGACATTTGTGTTGCAGTTAGCATGGTGAGCTCATATTTGGTTGAGCCTCACTGGATTGGTGCCAAGAATCTTGTGAGATATCTTCAGGGCACAATCTCTCATGGATTGAGAGACACTGCAAGAAATATGAAACCACATGATTATTCGAATGATTAGTGGGCAGGCAGTATGGAGGATCACTAGAGCACTTCTCAGTGTTGTATCTCTTTGGAATCTGCCTCGATATCTCGGATGAGCAGGAAGCAGAAGTCGATGACTCTGAGCACCACCAAGGTCAAATACATTGCTGATAGTATGGCCTTCTGTGAGGCAGTTGGTTGTTGAAGCTCTTCAGTGAGCTGTTTGTACACATGATGAATACCATTGTGATTCTCTGTGACAACCAGAGGTGGGATTCGATTATTGAGGAATCATGTATTCGTCGATTGCTCCAACAGATAGACATCATCTGGGATATGGTAAGTCGATGAGCAAGGAGGCTCCATCGCATTAAGATGATGTACAGGTTTATACACCTTGTCAAAGCCCCGAGGAAAGATCTAATCTATGATTTTCCCAAACGACTTAGATTCGGCAAGAAACCCTTGTACAAGGGTCCTGCATGTTGCATACATTGAGCTATGGGAGCTCTGAGGGCTTGCGGTTCTTACTGGAGCAACATATGACCACAGGGTGACTCACCCTCCCCTGGTTGGTGTGCATTGGAACAAGATGATTCGCTCTCTTGTGGAACAAGATGATTCGCTCTCTTGTGGAACAGGATGATTCGCTCTCCTATGTAGCAGGATGATTAGTTCTCCTGTCAGGCCTGGATTGATGTGTTCTCCATGGCAGCCTGGATTGATGTGTTCTCCATGGCAATTGTAGTAGGAGTTGTACCATACTATGACGCTGACTTCGGGTCGGTTGAGACTGGTCTGGGACCAGTGGTACATACTCCGAAACTGACTTCGTGTCAGTGCAGTACTGGTCTGGGACCAGTGAGAGTGGTACATACTATGACGCTGACTTCGG
>APFE031690258.1:0-16352 GCA_000404065.3 Pinus taeda
GGGTTTATAATATCAATCATGGTCAACCATGTTCAATCATAGAAAACCGTGGTCAACCACGGTTCAACGTCGCATTGTGGAAAATATTATCCCCATATGAAAATAAATCTTGGTCAACCATGGTCAACAATGGTCCAACGTTACATTGTGACAAAGATTGTCTCTATATGGAAATCAACCATGGTCAACCATGCTTATTTTATGGTTTATAATATTTATCTTAGGGTTTATATAACTTGGGTTTATAATTTTTATCCCGTAGGTTTATAATATCAATCCCTTGGGTTTATTAATCAAAGGGTTCATATTCCTAGGGCTTAATATTATTCCCTTAGGTTTATATCCCTTAGGTTTTTAGTATTAATCCCTAGGTTTTATTATTCCCTTGGGTTTATAATATCGATTCATAGGGTTTATTATTCCCTTGGGTTTATAATATCGATCCCTAGGGTTTATTATTCTCTTGGGTTTATAATAGTGATCATGGTCAACCATGGTCAACCATGTTTTATAAATTCATTCATGGTCAACCATAATCAACCATATTTTATCAAATCAATTGTGGTCAACCATGGTCTAACATCACATTATGGGAAATATTGTTTCAATGTGATAATCATGGTCAAGCATGATCAACCATGGTCAATCATGGTCAACCTTGGTAAATCATGTTAAACCATGTTTTATAAAATCAAAAATCATTGTTCATGGTCAACCATGATCACCCATGGTCAACCCTGGATGAACATCACACTGTGACAAAGATTGTCTTGATATGAATATCAACCACAATTAAGTATGGTCAACCATGGTCCAATGTCACATTGTGACAAGGATTGTCTCAATATGAAAATAAACCATGGTAAACCATATTTCTTTTAGTTTTCATAATATTTATCTTAGGGTTTATATACCTTGGGTTTATAATATTAGTCCCTTGGGTTTAATATTATTCCCTTGGTTTCATAATCCCTTGGGGTTTTAGTATTAATTCCTTGGGTTTATGATTCCCTTGGGTTTATAATATCAATCCCTTGAGTTTATTATTCCCATGGGTTTATAATATTAATTTATTTTCAACCATGGTAAAATATCGCATTATGACAATGATTGTCTTAATATGAAAATCAACCATGGTCAACCATTGTCCTACATCACATTGTGACAAAGATTGTGTTGATATGAAAATTAGTCATGGTAAAGCATGGTAAACAATGGTATAATGTTTAATTGTGACAAGGATTGTATCAATATGGAAATCAACCATGTTCAAATGTGTTTATGTTAGGGTTTTGTTGACGTGCTGGAATTTACCACCAACGGCTAGGGGATCTCCCTGGTGCAGAATCCTAATCAGACTCTACATCATTTGATTTAGTGATCCCGTTGAATATGTAGGATTGATTTCCATCTAGTTGATTGGAGTTTTCTTCAGACAAGAAAGGGAATATTAGCTAAACGGAATGTATAAAATTCAACAAACACAAGTGAGTAACTGATGAATGCCCCATAAATCAAATACCATAAAAAGGAATATTAGAACTTCAAAGCATGAATCTTAAGAAAAGCATCATTAGCAACACTTCAAATATAACCATGCATAGATAAAGCATAAATTTAACAACCAAGAATGAATTCAAGATGGTTAAGCATTTAAAACAAAAGTGAGTGCACCGTCCACAATAATACTATGCCAATATCAATAAAACAATTTATCAACATAAGAATAAGGTCAACATATTATATAACATCCATTTATTTCAAAGGAAATTCATATCATTAGAAGATACATGAAGAAAAGGTACACCAAAGCTCATAATAACTTCCAATTCATTAAGCTAATAATATCCATGGCATCAAAGTACAAGGTCTTCATCCAATCCAACAACGGAAATATACTATTACTCCTTGCATATATTAAAAGCGCATAAGTTCTTGAAATAATATGCACCGGGATAATTCCAAAGCTAAAATTCTATTACAATATGCCATGAGGGTGTTTTATATAAAATAGGGTGACTTTTGGTCTACCCATGACTCTTGGACTTCCTCATGACCTTTAGACTTCCTCATGACTCTTCAAATTCCTACTTTTTTCTACTCTATCATATCTTGCTATTCTCAACAAAACAAGTTAATTCTACCATATCAATTTAGTAATAGATAATTCTAGAACATCTATATGCAACTCCTTCATGAGGTAGGTGTGCCTGAGCTTGTATTCAACAACTATTGGACCTATCTTTGGTGGATCTTCAACATGTCTATGGAGGCATTCAAGGGCATCTAGAATAAGAGTGCTTCTCGTGATCTGATTGAATAGAGTTACTAGCTTCACGTACATCCTCACCGGTTCAACCACGTATTGTGTAATGTTCTCCTTTGTGACTTGCAAGTCACTTGTGTTGGAAGCTTACCTGAAAGTGTCAAGAAATGCTTGAACTTCCCATATTATTTCCTTTGGCTTCCTCACTTCTCCAACTGCACCTATCGATAAATCCAATCCACTGAGAAGATGTTTGTAAAAAGCAAGGACTTTGTCAACATCTCTAGCTAGCTTATCCCCTAATTGGTAATGCGTAGTTGGAATTTGTTGTTCTAGGTGGAAATCCAATATTTTCATGGGAGAACCATTGGTGCCTTTGGATACTTGTTTTTCCACTCATGAATATTATCCATAGCTATAATGACCTCTTTTAGAATGGAGTATTTTGATTTCGTGTTCACCTGTATGGCTAGGATATGGGAAACATTATGATGCAACTTCGAAATCTCTTCATAAAACATTGGCATGGCTACTCTTAGGGTTTCAACTTCTTCCTTTATTTTAGCCTAAAATTCCTTCATGCTTGAATGAGCTAAGTGAAGTGTTGTATTTTATTCTTCTACCCTCCTTCAATCCTCTTTTGCTTCAAAGGCTCTTTGTTCAAATCCATAGAGCTTGCCTTGTAGTTCTGCAATTTTCTTGCTATTTTTCCCAACATTCAGCTTAGTTGCAGCCACAAAGGCAGTCGTGATCGAGGTAATCATTTTAGGGTTTACCGTTGTATCTAGGATGATTTCCTTCTCCGTGTTCATGGAAAGAGGCTCCGTAGGGTTCATAGAATAATATTTCCTGTCAAGACAGGAGGTAACTCCTCAAACCAATTGTTCTTCTTCATTAAGATTACTAATGGTTATATACATGAGGGAGTGACTCTTGGATTTAACCTCCTAATGAATCTTCCTTTTCCATTATTTAATATTTACATTATTTACAAGTGTTCACCCAATCCCCGTGATTAGGTGTCAACATTCCCCCCCTTAATCTAAAGGGATGTTGGTGAGTCCAAGCATCATTATGAATCATTCAATCATTTCTCTTTCAAGCGATTTGGTGAAGACGTATGAAATCTTTTCATTAGTGGAACAATGGCATAGATGGATTGTTTTTGCCTCAACATGATGTTGAATCAAATGGTATTTTGTATTGATGTGCTTCATTCGATCATGGAACTTTGGGTTCTTGGCCAACTATTTTGCAGAGGTGTTGTCAATCATGAGTGGAGTTGAATGTACTTTTTTTACCTGCAAATCTTCCAGAATTTTCCTGAGCCACAAAATTTCTTTTTTTTCCTCAACTGCTGCCACATATTTTGCCTCTGTTGTGGAATCTGCTAGAACTAATTATTTGCGATATCTCCAGGAGACCACTCTTCATCCAAGACTCATAGCATAACCAAAAGTAGATACCCCAATTTCTTTGACTCCATCGAAGTCTGAATATGAGTATCCAATCAAGCTGAAGTCACTCACTTGTGTATACTTGAGTCCAAAGTCTTGAGTTCCCTTCAAGTACTTTAGAACTCTTTTTGTAGCAAACCAATGTCCCTCACAAGGCTTTTGCATAAACTTGGAGAGGATTCAAAAAACAAACGAAATATTTGGTCTAGTAGTAGTCAGTTAGTTGAGACTTCCTACAAGCTATATATACTTTGTTACATCCTCAAATTCTTTTCCTTCAATGGATGTGAGCTTTAAGTTTTTCTCCATTGGATTAGTTGGAGGATTGCAGTTAGCCATGCCAAACCTGTTCAACATATCTCCAATGTACTTATTTTGAGAAAGGAACATAGAATTCATATGTTGATTTACTTCAATACCAAGATAGTAGTGAACATAGCCCAAGTCAGTCATTTAAAAACCTTTCCTCAATTCCTTCTTAATGGATGCAATGTAGCTCTCATTTTTCCCTCTCATCAAAATATCATCTACATATACCACAAGATATACAACTGTTTTTCCAACTTTCTTGACAAACAAATTTGCATCATCAAGATCATAATGTTTGAAGTTGAGTTTTAGAAGATGCTTAGTTAACTTTTCATGTCCTTTCACGGCAAATCCTTTAGGATGGGAGATAAAAACATTCTCTTTTAGATATCCATTCAAGAAAGCATTTTTTACATCCATTTGATGGAATTTCAAACCGTTCTGAGCTACTAGGGAAAAGAGTGTCCAAATGGTAGCCCATTTTGTTGTGGGGGAAAATGTCTCCTCATAATCAACCCCTTCCTTCTGTGCAAAACCTTTTTTTACAAGCCTGTATTTGTGCTTGTCAAGTGAGCCATCAGATTTCTACTTGTTCTTGTAGACCCACTTGTATCCAATTGGTTTATTTCCCAATGGAGGATCAAGTAACTTCCAAGTGCCATTTTTTTATCGAGGCATCAGATTCCTTTTTCATCGCTTCTTTCCATTCATCATGAGAAGCGACTTCTTTGGAGGAATTTGGTTCAAAATCTGTAGACAAATTCAGTTCACAATCATAAGAAAAATCCATATCAATAGGTGAATCAAAATCATCTACATCACCTCCATTTTTCCTGGTTTAATTTCTTATTCGTTTCTTTCCAACCTCATCAGGATGAAAAATTTCAAGTGTCTTCCTCAGCCACTTTGGGGGACCTTTCTAAGATTGTCCAGGCTGCTCAGTTGATTGAGTTGGGACTAAATCAAGATTGAGTCTCCTAATTCAGTCAATCACATCACTCAAAGTATCATCAGTGGTTGGAGTTTCATGTTGGGGAGAGAGTGATTGGTAAGAAGATTCCACAGATTTATCCAATATAAGAATCCCCCCTTCAAGATGTGGAATTTGATTATCAAATTCTTGAAATGATTTTGCATTTTTGAAGCTATCCAAGCAATCAAGTTGCCGCTCAACAAAATTGTTAGTTTTGGAAGATTCAGGAAAGATTACATCTCTAGATACAACAAACTTTTTATTAACTTCATCATAGAGACATTATGATTTGGAGGTATATGAATACACCAAAAATATACACTTACGACTCCTTGCACCAAGTTTTTTTCTATGTACTTTTGGTATCAAGTCATAATAGGTGGAACCAAAGACCTTGAGATGCTTTATCAAAGGAATGTGGCCATACCACATTTCATAAGGAGTCTTGTTTCTAATAGCATTAGATGGACATCTATTCTTTACATATACAACACATAGAACTGCATCATCCCAAAACATAAACTTTACATTCTTGGAAAACATCATGGAATGTACCATATTTAAGATTGTCCTATTCATTCTTTCAGCTACTCCGTTCTATTAGGGATTACAAGGCACAATTGTTTGATGTTTGATCCCATGCTAGCGAAGATATTTTTCAAATTCAATTGAAGTTTATTCTTTTCCATTATCAGTGCGAATAGAACCAATATGATATTGTGCATCATTTTCAATCCATGTACGAAAGTTATTGAATGTTTGAAAAGCATCATATTTGTTCTTCAATAAATAAACCCAACACATTCTAGTGTAGTCATCAATAAATGTCATCATATATTTATTTCCATTTGCAGAAGGAACATGCATTGCACTGCATAAATCCGAATGAATGAGTTCAAGTTCTCTATGTGCTATGGAATGTGAATCATGGAAAGACCATTTGCTATGCTTTCTTAGAATGAAAGCATCACATTGCTTAAGTTTCCTAGGAATTTTAGGTAAACTAGTAACACCATTTTTCTTCAACAAGCTAAGGTTGTCATAGTTCAAGTGTCCAAATCCAACATGCCATAATAGACTTGATGGAAATGTACCTTCATCGTAATGATAATTGTATGAGAATTTTGTGCACGAGAAGAGGTACCTTGCAGTTTGAGAAGCCTTTCTTCTTCTATCCCCTTCATGACAAGTGAGTGATCTGATGCTTTTTTCACCTCAACCTTTCCATCAAACAGATGAATGGAGTTTCCTTGCTGGCAAATGTGGACCAAGGATAGCAAGTTTCTCCTCACTTGTGGGAGACATAAAACATTATGCAGAAGAAATTCTAGAAGACTAGGAAATTTGAGCTTGATTGTGTCAAGCCCTGATGGATTGAGTTTTGATTTGTTTGCAGAGTATAATACTCAATCAACATTGTCAATAAATTCTTCAAAAAAATATTTTCTAAAATTCACATGGTAAGTTGCTCCTGAATCAAGCAAACATTCATTTTTCCAAGAAGCAAGTGCAGCATTAAACACGTCTTCATTTACTCCAATATTACAATGTGCCACAACATAGTGAGAAGATTCAAGTGCTTTACCTTTCTCTTTGTCATTGGTTTTACCTTTGGGTTGGCTTATTTTCTGCTCAATTCTATCCCAAGGCAGCTTTCATGTGGATGCATCATGTGATCCATCTCTATTGCAACGTATCAAATGCAAATTAGACTTTTCTCCTTGAGAGTGTCTGCCCCCCTACCTCTGAAATTTCTTCTTCCTCTTCCTCTTCGACCACATATTCCTCTAGAAGAATCTTGAGCATGATTCTTCTCTCTATGTGCAAGACACACAACTTCTTCATAAGATTGAGGAGTTGTCTTCTTCCCAAAAGCTTTCTCTCTCTGAGCAAATTTATTCACAAGGGAGTCAAAGGGAATTTCTTTGAGGTTTGCATTTGCTTGCAATGACTCAAGGTAATTTTAATAAGTGGGATAAAATGCCTTGAAAAAGGCCATCAGAGGAATGTCTAGTTTAACATTAGTGACTTTTATATCATTCATAATAGATTTTACTTCTGATGCAAGAGAAAGAGGACCATGATTTTGTAATTAAAGGCTGAACAATTTAATCATCAGTTGGATAACTTCAAGTGTAGAGTGTGAGTCATAGAGTTCCTTCAATTTTTTTAAGGCTCCAAAAGCATTGGAAACTAGTGAAATATGGTGACTCACCCCTTCATTTACAGATGTTGCAATCAAGGCATAGGCCTTGCTGTTCTTGTTTTTCCAAATGGCGAATTCCTTGTCTAAGGTAGGCTTTGCTAGTTCATTGTCTCCTTCTCCTACACAAACTCCTTTCCACATCTCATTAAAAATGAGTGTGTGTTTGATCTTCTGAGACCATTCAGGATAGTTCTCCATCCCGTTGAGAACCAATCCCACAATACATATCAATGAATGCATTTAAAAATGTATACTACAAAAAAATGTAGTTCTGGTGGCAAAAAAATGTAGTTCTGGTGGCAAAAAGTGCACTTCTAGTGTAAAATTTGCAATCTGATATTTATTAAATAGAGGTATTATTTAAGAGAGGAATTGCATAAAATCCAAAACCCAACAACATTTTCCAAATAATATACTGCAAATATATTCACAAAAAAAACACTCCTTGGAAATCGTTGATTAATAAAACCTGAATATGGCGTCCCACAAGCTAGATTTCCAAAACAACAACCAGAGATAAAGAAACTCTTATCCGTTGCATTCTAGAATGATGAGAATATTATAGTTGTCATTGCAAATTGAAGTTTGAAGGCACAATGACAATTAGATTTAAAAACTATGTTTATGACTACCGAATATGGGTGGGAGGTATTACATTGGGCAGTGGATTTAAAAAACTCGGAGCGTATACAAAGGAGGCAGTGGGAGGAAGAGATATTGAATTGGAGGTTCAATGTAGAGGATTTTGTAGTATAAAACACATCATAGTATAAAAACCAATGGAAAAATTGGTACGGGAATAACACTATAGATGAGTTCAACACAGTCGAGCAATGTTAGGATGAGCAATTAATGTCTAAGCAATGGGATGTATGGTAGTGTTAACCTATGTATGAATTAACCAAGCAACATGAGTGGTAAAGGGTGCGCAGGTGTATAGGAGAACCAGTAGTGGGGAGTCAACTATGGTAAAATCACAGTGGAGAGGGGTGTGAGGTATGGTGCAACATTTCGGCCTCGAAAAAAAATGTGTATGAAAATGTATTCAACTGCACATAACTAGAGCCAATAACTCGCAAAAGTAGAGCGATATTAGGATACCATTCAACACATATTGAAAAAATATGAGAGCATAGGAATATGGAAGATTGCAAAAATGGAAAAAGGGAGTTACAAGGGTAGAGAGGCTAAAAATGGAGCTGGCTCCGATACCATGTCAGATCGGGAGGTAACTCCTCAAATCAATTCTGCTTCTTCATTAAGATTACTCATGGTTATATACATGAGGGAGTGACTCTTGGGTTTCACATATCGATGACTCTTCCTTTTCTATTATTTACTATTTACATTATTTACAAGTTTTCACCCAATCCCCATGATTAGGTGTCAACACTTGCATGATATTACAATTGAATTGATCAAAGGTAAGCCTTGTTAGGTCTAGCACCTCCTCTTCTGCCTCGTCTGGAATTCTCATCTCCTTAAGAGGAGGATGGCCTCCCATGATTGTTACATAGTAATTACATTAGGGTATTCTCAAGGTCTATAATGGGCCTCCTAAGTAAATTATAAAATAACATTGGAAATAATAAAATAAGATTAGATTACATCATCAAATTTTAGAGGGAAAAAAGACAAAACTATTTTTTCAACTCATATTTTCAACTTATCTATGTATGGGTTTACTAAAATTTCGAGTGGAAACACTAGTTGGATGCAAAATTTGATCCCCCATCCATGGAGTACCCATGATGCATACTTTCGATGGACCCTGCTACACGAAAAATGAGAAATACATGAAAAACGTGATTGCAATCATGTTGTTTCATGTATTTCTCATTTTTCGTGTAGTAGGGTCCATCGAAAGTATGTAACATGGATACTCCTTGGAAGAGGGATTAAATTTTGCATCCAACGAGTACTCCCGCTCGAAGTTTTAGTAAAAACTTAGGGAGATAAGTTGAAAATATGAGTTAAAAATGTAGTTTTATTATTTTTTAATATTTGTACCTTTTTACTCCAAAAATGGTGAATCATCCCCCATGGTTGAAATCATCATATTGAATCCTATTGGTTCTTATAAAGTTTATTTTGGTTGTACATTTTTCTTAGGAGGCCCATTTTAGACCTCAAAAATCCCCTAACGGTCACACCTCCTACACTTCCCCATGACATGTTGGTAAATAATTGTCATTGATGAAATATATATATTGTTGAGCTCTCCCAATAAATGTCACCATGAAGCTTTACATTTTCAAATGGCCTTATTATCCATGAAGCCATTTTGTCCTACCTCCAATTCTTCATTAATTGATGATGAGTCACACTAAAAAACATTTTTAATGTGACTAGTCATCAATTAATGCAAAATTGGAGGTAGGACAGAATGGCTTCATGGAGAATAAGGCAATTTGAAACGTAAAGCTTCATGGTGGCATTTACTGGGAGAGCTCAACTATATATATAATAATATATATATAATATATATATATTATAATACTCATCAATGACAATTATTGACCAACAATCTCCCCTTTATCATTCATGGAGATATTTCTCCATTCTCTCCCCCTTTGACGTTAATGGTAAATGGGGTGCCCAATTACTCCCCCTATCAAATTGTTTCCTTTGTCATGCTGCTCCTACTCTTGTGAAGATGATTATTTAATGTGATGGAAGAGAAATAACCCCCATATTTTGGTGAAGATGTTGAAATGTTTCTTGTGGAAGAGACTTTGTGAAGATATCTGCAATTTTTTCCTCTGTATTTATATACTCTAACTTGATGTTATGTTCAGCCACCTATTCACGGAGAAAATGATACTTGATTGGTATATGTTTGGTCTATGAGTGCGTCACTAGATTTTTGTTGAGACTGATAGCACTTGTGTTATCACAATAGATGGTGATTGGTTGATTGGTATCTATGTTAACATCCTTCAGAGCTTCCTTCATCCATAATATTTGAGTACAAAAATTTGCAGCAGCGATATACTCAACTTCAACTGTATATAGTGATATGGATGTTTTTTTTTTTGTTGAGCCAAGATACTAGACAATCTCCCAGGAAGAATGCATTTCCACTAATGCTTTTTATATCATTGACACTTCCAGCCCAATCAACATCAGTATATGCAGTCATAGTAAGAGTTGAGCTCTTAGGGTACCAAAGTCCAAAATCAGGAGTTCCTTTCAAGTATATGGGAATTCTTTTTACAGCTAACAAATGGGATTGTTTAGGAGCTGATTGAAATATTCCCACCATTCCTGTTGCTTTCATAATGTCAGGTCTCATAGCAGTTAAGTTTAGGAGGGCTCCAATTATTGACCTGTAATGAGCTGCATCTACCAGCAGAGAGTCATCATTTTTGCTTAATTTGCAATCTGTGGTCATAGGTGTGCTCATGGGTGTACAGTCTTCCATTCCATATTTTTTAAGCATGTCTTTAAGATATTTTTCTTGAGACATGAACATCTCTGCTGTGGTTTGAGATACTTGTAGTCCAATGAAGTAATATAATTCTCCTATAATTGACATTTGGAATTATTTTGACATATTTTAAGCAAACTTATGGCTCATCTCATCATTATTGCTAGCAAAAATTAGATCATCAACATAGACAAGAGTGACTAGTAACTTATTTTTATCTATCTTCATGTAGAGATTACTTCCTACCACCCCCTTCTTGAAGCCTTGTTGTTGTAGATAGTGATCCAATCTTGCGTACCAGGCTGTAGGAGCTTGTTTCAACCCATGTAATGCCTTTTTCAACTTACAACCAAAATCTTTTCCTTTTGCTAGATTAAACCCTTCTGGCTGCTCCATGTAGACTTCTTCCTTGAGTTCCACATTCATAAATGTTGATTTTATGTACATTTGATAGATTTTGAATCCTTTTGAGCAAGAAAACTCCAAGAACATCCTTATAGCTTCCATGCGAACTACTGGTGCAAATGTTTCCTCAAAGTCGATTCCTTCAATTTGTGAATAACCTTTACAGACAAGCCTTGTCTTATTTCTGATGATTTGTCCATCTTCATTCATTGTATTTTTGAACACCCACTTGGTTCCAATTATATTTTTAATCTTTGGTCGAGGTACCAACTCCCATGTCTAATTCTTCACGATTTGAGACATTTCTTCTTCCATGGCTTTTATCCAATGAGGATCCTTACTTGCTTGAGTAAAGGTTTCTTGTTCTATTATAGATAGGAAAGCAACATCATTTTCCTTGGTGTACTTGTCATCCTTCTTCGGGTTTGTATCCCCTCATCTACATTTCCAATAATCTGCTCTTTTGAGTGATGTTTTTGGAGGAGCTTCACCTTTGAAGGGGTTTGAGATTGTTCTTTTTCCTTATTTTTTCTTGATATTTTTCCTCTTTTTCAGGTTCTTCTTCATTTTCTTCAATGAGAGGGTCAACTTCATGATATTCGATTTATTTTTCTGGAAGGTGTTCATCAATCTTCACATGTTTTCGACTATTTTCCCTAATCGATTATTGTAGCACTTGTATGTTTTGCTCCTTGTAGAATGTTTAAGGAATATTCCTTCGTCAATTTGAGAATCAAATTTTCCTGGTGAGTCATTATTGATTTTTATGAAGCACTTGCTTCCAAAAATCTTGAAGTATTTTATAGAATCTGGTCTTCCTTTCCATAATTCATAAGGATTCTTATCATTATTTGGTATTGGTTGAGTTCGATTCAAGGTATAAACAGTTGTCCGAACTGCCTCTCTCCAAAATTTTGGCTGCAAGTCAGCTACTAGTAGCATCGTTCTTGCCATTTCTTGAATAGTTCAGTTTCTTCTTTCAACTACCCCATTCTGCTTGGGTGTTCTAGCAGTAGAGGGCTCTCTTTCAATTCCATTTACTTTATAAAATTCATCAAATTCTTTTGATGTGAATTCTCCCCGTCTATCCTTTTAAGATATTTAATCTTAGAATCCTTTTCATTTTCTACAAGAGCTTTAGGATTCTTAAAACATTCAAATGCTTTAGATTTATATTTTATGAAATATACCCATATCATTCTACTATAGTCATCAACAAATAAAGCAAAGTACCTTTCTCCTTGGAGCGTTGGAGTTCTAGTTGATCCACATAAATCAGCATGAATGATATCCAAAGGTTTTGATGTAAAGAACTCCTTGGTCTTGTGGCTAGTTCTAGTTTGCTTTCCATGTTGACATGGACAACATACATCTTGATTTGGTTTTAATAATTTTTGGATGTCTTGCACTACATGGATCTTGCTGATATTGATCAAGTTATCGAAACTTGTATGTCCTAGTCGCTTGTGCCACAACCAACTTTCATCTGTTTGACTTAGATAACATTTATCTTCTTCCATTTTTTTTAGAATGTAGACATTATCTAATGTTCTAACTACTTTTTCCACAAGTTCTCTTGAGGAAGAGTTCCTTATTTCACAATATTTAGTGCTAAAGATAACATTATGTCCTTGATCACAGCTTTGGCTAACACTCAAGAGATTGTGTTTGAGCCCATCTACCAACAAAGCATTTTGAGCCTTTCCTTTTCCATTAATAAGGGTGATAGTTCCTTTTCCAATGATTTTGGCAGATCCACTTCCAAAGGATACATTTCCTTCTCTTTTTTTTCAATGAGACAAACTTCCTTTTGTCACCTGTCATATATCTGGAACACCCACTATCCAGAAACCAATTATTTTCATCTCTGTGAGCACATAGGGCTAGGTCACATGTATCCATGTTGCGATTCTCATTTTTTTCT
Organism: Pinus taeda; assembly: GCA_000404065.3. NCBI lineage: Eukaryota > Viridiplantae > Streptophyta > Pinopsida > Pinales > Pinaceae > Pinus > Pinus taeda. The sequence continues at coordinate 12,971 of APFE031690258.1, forward strand.
TCTCTTCTTTTGAGGGGCAATTTTGTTCATTATGTCCATTATCATTACATAATAGGAAAATTGGATCAAATTTAGCCAAGGGATCAAAAGAGTTGTAGGCCTTGATTTGTCCTTGTCCTTTGAGAACATATGGTTTGTCTATTTGATTATTCAATTTTGGTGTTTCATTCTTACGAGCCATGCAATGTTTAACTTGATGACCAAAATTTTTACAATAATAACAATGCCCGAAAAAGATAGTTTTGTCCCTGTTATAATATCCATGATTTGAATCAACATTCTTCCTTGGAGTTACTCTCTGTTCATTCTTTGGATTTGAGGTGGGCCTTTGATGAAATGGTTTCTCTTCTTTTGGGTTCTTGGAAAGTATGTTGGCATAGATTTTCACATTATCCTTAGTACTTGATGATTCTCCTTTAAAGCCTATCCTAGATTTGTCATATTGAGGATTTTGGGCATTTAGGATAATGTCAAGTGTTTGAGAGCTTTCCCAACTCTTTTTGACATTCTCCAATTCCTTCCTCAAAGATACTATTTCAACTTCATGATTTTCACATATTTCTTCTTTTTCTTTTAGCTTATTTTTCAAGAGATCTTCCCTTGTTTTTGCTTCCTCCTTTTCTACCTTGAGAGAAATGATTTTATTTTGTAATTTCTCATTTTCTTCAAGACACTCATTAACAATTAATCTACATTTCCTTCTAGTCCTAAGTAATCATCATGTATGAATGCCATGAATAATACTTATTGGCTTCCAACATAGTCACTTTCTTCATCTGATTCATCGTTACCTCCTTTGCAATGAGGGAAATGATTAGTTGATTTTATTTTGACGATTACAAATTCATCTTCAGCAGACTCTTCTTACTTAGAGAATAAATTCTTCTTATTGAACCCTTTCTTTTCGTATACCATTGTTTTAGAATACTCCTCATCATCACTGTCATGCTTAAGAGGACATTTTGCAGCATAATGACCTATTCTTCCACATTTGAAAAAAATAAGAGGGTACTTACCTTTTAGCTTGGATCCTTTCTTTAGTCTTCCTACAAATTGCGCCAATTCAGATTCAACATCAGAGTCATCACTACTGGTATTCCATCCTTTCCCCTTTTTTGACTTTGAGGCCTTGAATGTTGCATCTTTGGAACTTAGGATTCTTTTTCTCATCTCATAGGCAATGAGGATTCCATGAAGTTCATCCATATTGAGAGTATCTAGGTCCTTCATTTATTCTATAGCACTTACTTTGGAGTCAAATCTATCAGGGAGAGATCTTAAGATATTTTGAACAACAGTTCTTTCTTCAATCTTTTCTCCTAATTCTTTAAGAGAGTTGACCACTTCAACTACTCGGAGAAAGTATGATACAATATCCTATTCATCATCCGTTTTCGTACTTTCAAATTGCCTTATATGAGTTTTAAGCTTTGTCTTCTTAACTTTGGAGTTCCCATCATATAAGCTAACCAACTTATCCCATACTTCTTTGGTCGAATCACAATTCATGACTTTTGTAAATTCAGAATCAATGATTCCACTAGTGATGGAATTTAAGGCTTTTGAATCTGAAATATAATCTTTCCTTTCATCTTGATTAGTTGTAACAGTGGAAGGAGCAGTATACCCATTTAGAACTGAATGCCAGACTTCAGGTCCAAGGGACATTAAGTAGGAGGACATTCTTTTTTCTTCCAAAAACCAAAATTCATACCATCGAACAAAGGAAGCCTTCTCGACACTTCTTGATTTTTCATTGTGAATAAGAATCCTTCTTCCAGCTGTTAAGATGATTATGAAGAAGCTAGCTCTGATACCAATTGCTAGAAATACTGAGAGGGGGGTGAATCAATATTTCTTTTCAATTATTACTTTTACCAGTTAGATCACTTATATTTAGAACACAAAATGAACAATAAGAATAAATGATTTTATTAATTTATTCAATAAATCAAGTGCAAGATATGTAGGGCTCCAACCCTAGGTGAAGACACCGATCTCCAATCTCCCCAGTTCGAACCTATATTTTCCAAGCACTGATCAATTTTGAGGCACCAACCTCAAGGGCTCCAACCCTATCTTATCCAAGGCACCAACCTTGAGTTTAGGAGCACCAACTCCAAGGACACCAATCCTGTATTTGCTAAGCACCAACTTTGACTTTCCAAGGCACCAACCTTGTCAATTTTGAGGCACCAACCCCAAGGGCTCCAACCCTATAGCTTCACTTTGTTAAGGTATGTTTGGTTATACTTCACGGCTCCCAATGTTTTCTTCAACAAGCCTCGTCAATCTTTAGTTGCGCCTTCACTTAGTCTCCATGTCACATCATCAATGACAACCTTGTTCTTTGCATGAAGGTGTCACCATTGCTCTTCGTGTTACCTGTTATTGTCAGTCTTTACAGCCTTCCTCCAGTGATCAAATGTGCTCTTACAAAGTGATTTTGAAGTGTCAAGGTCAAATTTTGTCATTTCAAAGAGTTTTCAAGCAAAATTTGGTCACTAGGCATTAGGTCTAGGGTTTGCTTTCACTCCTTCTAAAAGTTGTCCAAATGGCGGTCTATGTCATCATTTAGCTGAGTCTATCATCATTCATAGGGTTGTCATTATCATGTCAGTGTCTATTGAGTCATTTTACACCTTGTTCATGCTTCAGTTGTGCCTTGGCAAGTTCATTTCCCTCTCCTAGGGTTTTGAAGCCAATTTCTCTTGGATGGTCAGATCAATGGAAAAACTTGTTTCCTGATGTTCATACACCTTCCCCTATCCTTAAATTACCATATCATACACTTCCCAACACTCAGATTCCCAAAAATCCTCATTTTTGCACAAACCCTAGTTTCTAGTTACAACCTGGCAATTTTCTAGGTTTGGCCTGTGATTTGCCCTTTTGGACCCCTTCCCCTCACTCAATCTCTGAGATTCCACTTTCCCCTGCTTCCTAACATCCCTCCCCACTCCCAAAAAATTTCCCCAAGAATTTAGAAGCCCCCTATCCCCTTCATTTCGCTTCATTTCGACCAAATTCCTTGTTTCACACATCGGGGCAAGTTTCACTCAAATGATGTTTCAGAGCAGTTAGAGATGAATTTTCGAAACATGAGAGAGGTTTTTGTCCACCACATGCCAAGGAAGAAAAACCTCCTTCACTTTTTACACAGGTGTCATGGTTTGAGAGAAATGTCAAAAATAATTGCCTCAGGAGAATCAAAGACACCTCTGAAGTGACCTTGGGAAAATCAAGTTTTCTCCTAGCCTGGTTGGCCAAATGATTTTCGTGATGGGTAAAATGATAACTAGACACAAAGAACTTTCCAACGAGCCCACTTTTGCTCAATTCTGACATTGGGAAGGCCTTCAAACAGAGTTTCCAATGTGCG
>APFE031690262.1:0-17930 GCA_000404065.3 Pinus taeda
ACCCCTCCCTGGAAGACATATTATCTATGTGGGGAAAAGACCCTACTGAAAAAAACGTCGAACAGTTTTTTGGGGTTAAAAAATTTACTGATCCAGCTTTCCTCTCCCCGGTGGATTTTCTTCCATTATTGCATCAAGACGGGGCAGTTGCGGTTGAGGGTGAACAGGCTTCAAACCAGGGAGACTACGGAAGGAAATCGACCGGAGATGCGGCGGCAGTTCTGTTAACAGATGCTATTTCTTCGGCGTATAAGGGTAAATCCGTCGTCAGTTGGTTTCCCCCCTCTATCGGTTTGGGAAGTCCTGAATCCCTGGGATGCGTGTCCAATATCCACTATTTAAACGCTTCGGAGTATCGTCCCCCGCTCACTAGATTTTCCCTTTCATCAGTTTTGCGAAATCTTGAAAACCCATCTTCTGGGGAATGTCAAGTGCCCCATGGTCCAAAGGTGAGTGCTATGGGTGCACTTGACGACCCTCTCAATGGCATTAGTTCTTCAGGGAACCCAGGTGGGGAACCCTCTCATCGTCAACAAGCGCTGGCAGCTGATTCTCATGGAGTGGTGCCTCCACACTGCAATTTAGAACGGCCGGATACATCTGAGGAACGTCGTGGATCTGCAGAAGCCCTAAGGAGGAAGGGAGAGAAAAGGAAGCCTCAATTTCGAATAGGGTCCCAGGATTTGGGGGAGAACCTTGTTTTAGGTATGGAAGTTTCAATTGACGAAACTCTTGCAGTTGCAGAAAGCACAATTGTAGGCCGGGCAAGAGGAAGGAAGTTCTCCCCTAGGGACCTTCAGAAATGGGGAGAAGAACATTTCATAAAGGAAAACCCTCTGTGTTTCGAGGCTCAATGCCTTGTAAAAGGCTGGTTTATGTTCAGATTTGCAGACAAGGAAGCGGCAGACTGGGTCTTGGAGAAAAATTGGTTCATTGGGACCATCCCCGTCCTGATGAAGTGTTGGTCCCCTCTCTTTGATGCTGTAAAGGAGAGCACGGAAGTTTTCCCTGTTTGGGTTCGGGCGCCGAGCCTTCCGTTCTTCCTATGGACAGAGGCAGTTTTCAAATCCATTGGAAATAGACTGGGAACCTATATGGAGGCGGATATGTCTTTCAGGGATACAAAGATTAGGGCAACGACGCGCATTTTGGCTAACATTGATCTGAGTAAGGGTTTGGCGAAATCAATAAATCTCCAGTATAGAGACTATATTTATGAGCAAGTCTTGGACTACGAACACTTGCCATTCCGCTATCATATCTGCCATGAATATGGCCACCTAGCCAAGGAATGCCCCCTGCTCAGGAGGCAGAGGCGTTTCAGGAAGACAAACGGTCAGCGGGCATTCAGAAGATCTCGACCTCAGGCTAATCAGCAAATGAGTGGTGCGCCACCCCCGCTTGAGGACGGTCTGGTATCCGGGACTCCACGAGATGGGGCTAAAACAGTGGAGGATCAGAACACCGATGGGGCTGATGTTGAATATCCTCTTCTTGATGCTAAAGGGAAGGCCGATGAACGGAACACATCGACTGCTCCATCACCACCTCGCGCGGAGGACACGGGTATGTGTTCAAATTTTCCAATCTTTACTTCTCAAAATCAAGTTATCTTTGATGTTCCCATGCTCGTTTCTCAAACAGTTCCTGAGGCCCACCCTGAAAATCAACCTGTGGAAGCTTCTCCGCCTATTCTTGACCCTGATATTGAATCTCTGTCTGCGGATCCGGATTCCCTCAACTTAAAATGTGAAAAACTATGGCCACCCCTTTCCCCACCGTCTCAAAGTGTCCATTGCCCCTATAACCTTAGATCCATGGGGAAAAAATCAGAGCAGGATGGGGCGCTGGGTGGTCTTGGATAGTCTCCATCGATTGTTTTGACCAAAGGAAAACGGGGTAGAAAATCAGAGCTTTCAAAAGCTAAGTTAAAAGCAAAAATTGATGTGGCAGATGGGAAACAATTCTCCATTCCTGGGGTTCTTAGAGCAGTGCAGACCCCTGACTATGTTAAATAATGATCCTATCATCTTGGAATTGTCGGGGCTTAGCCAGTAAGCCCAAAAAACTGGCACTAAAGGATTGGTTACTCTCATCAAAATCAGACATCCTTTTTCTTCAAGAAACCTTGGGACAAGGTCAAGAGGTTGAATCGGCCCTGAAATATTTATTGCCTGGTTGGTCCTTTCTTGCTATTGATTCTTTGGGCCATTCGGGAGGCATTGCCATAGGTTATAGAGAAGGAAAAATTAAGTGCTTAAACATGTGGGGATCAAAGAATGCAATGGGCATGGAAGTAGTTTGTCCAGATTTTCCTACCCCCTTCCAGATTGTCAATATATATGGCCCCTGTCAAGGGAGGGAATCTTTTTGGACAAATTTATTGAAAAAATCTATGATGAATGTCCCTATGATGGTGGTGGGGGGGGACCTCAATTTTTCATTGGGTAGAGCAGAGGCTTGGGGCCCCTCAGCCAGGGAGGACCCCCTTACAGATTTCTTTTTACAGACTCTCTCAGATAAAAAACTCATTGATCCATCCCCGCTAAATTTGAAGCCTACTTGGAGAAACAGACGAGTTGGGGAGGATAGGATTGCAAAAAGGTTGGATCAGTTCCTGATCACTGAAGGTTTTCTTGCAAGGGTACCACTCCTTCGTCAATGGACTGATGAAATCGGAAACTCTGACCATTTCCCGATTTTTTTGGACCTCTCCTTTCCCCCACCAAAGCCTCCCGTGCCCTTTAAATTTAATTCCTCTTGGCTTCTTGAACCATCCTTCAAGAATCTATTCACATCCACTTGGATCCACCCTGACAGAAACTCAAATGATAGCAAGAGTTTCTTATTTATGGAAAATTTGAAGAGATTAAAGAAATCAACTATCTCCTGGGCAAAAGAAAGACAGAAAAAGCAAAATGAAGATCTGATTAAAATCAGGGAGGAACTAAAGTCCCTGGAAAGTATTGATGCAGATGGATACTCCTCCCAGGCTTCAAAAGATAGAATCCTATCATTGGAGAAAGCCCACAATCAGATTCTTCTTGCAAAGGAAGAGGAGTGGAGACTGAAAAGCAGGGCTACATGGCTAAAATCAGGAGATGAAAACTCAAGTTTTTTCCATAACTATGCTAAAGGGAGAAAATTTGCCAATACTATTGGAACTTAAAAGATGAAGAAGGTAGGGAGGTAAACTCTTTTCCAGATCTTTCGGGTCTAGGCAAGAGGCATTTTCAAAGAATTTTTTCTGATCTGGGTGAAGCTACTATTGTTGAAGTAATGAGAACAACTCAATGTTTTCCTAGTTTCCTTGAGGAGGATGAAGTAGCAGAGCTTGCATGCCCTGTCTCAAAGGAGGAGGTTGAGGCGGCAATGAAAAGTATGGGGAAGGACAAAAGCCCGGGTCCGGATGGTTGTTCTGTTGAACTATTCCTCCACTTCTTTGATCAGATCGGGGCTGAGATCACTGAGGTAGTGGAGGAATCGAGGATAAAAGGGGAAATTTACAAACCTTTCAACTCAACTTTCATCGCTCTGATTCCTAAAAAAGATGATCCGGAATCTTTCGAAGATTTTCGTCCCATCTCCCTCTGTAACTACATCTAAAAAATTATTGCTAAAGTGATAGCAAACAGACTTGTTCCAATTCTGTCCCGGAATATCTCGATGGAACAATTTGGCTTCTTGGATGGTAGGCAAATTCATGAGGCGATCGGAGTAGCCCAAGAGGTCCTTCACGGCATCAAACAGAAAAAGAAGAAGGGGGTGATCCTGAAAATAGACCTCTCAAAGGCATATGATCGCATAAATTGGCTATATATCAGACTGCTGCTCACACATTTAGGCTTTTCCTACTCTTTTATAAGCTAGATCATGGGATGTATATCAAATGTCAGTTTTGCAGTTTTGATAAATGGAGCGGCATCCCCTTTCTTTAAAAGCCAAAGGGGCCTCAGACAAGGCTGCCCCTTATCCCCCCTACTTTTCTTGCTTGTGGCAGAAGGGCTTAGCAGACTGATTCACAAAGCCAGGAGAACTAATAAGATAAAAGGTATTGAGGTGGCAATAAATCTCTATATCACCCGCCTGCTCTTTGTTGATGATATTTTGCTTTTTTCAAATGGATCCCATGAAGAACTAAAGGAATATAAAAAAATCATTGATCTATTTATGAAAGCTACAGGAATGCAGTTAAACTATGGAAAATCTCAAGTGTGTGTTGCAGGGTATAACAGGAGAGAATGCAATTCAATGACCAATCTTTTCCCCTTTCACCTTCAGCCGCTGGCCTCTCCTTTCAAATATCTGGGTTTCTGGTTAAAACTGGATACATACAAAAAAGAGGACTGGAGCTGGCTCATAGCAAAGATCGAAGCAAGAATTTCCCATTGGAGTTTCAGATGGCTATCGAGGGCTGGAAGATTGACCCTTCTAAAATCCATTTTGATGGCCATTCCTGTGTATTGGGCCGCCCTTACCTGGATTCCTAAAGGAATTATGGAAAAGATCAGAAGACTCTGCTGCAGATTTTTATGGTCAGGCTCAAACGAAAAATCAGTCCTCCCCTGGGTGGCATGGGACAAGATTGCAAGGCCGAAGGATTGGGGCAGATGGGGTATAAAGAGACTCCCAGAGTTCAGCCTGTCATTGGCTGCCAAATCTGGATGGAGGCTCATCACAATGGTAAACCTTTGGACATGGGTAATAAGAAGAAAATACATTGATCCTACCCCCCTGGAAGACTGGATCAGAAGTCAGGAGAAGAAGTCGAAACAGTCCTCTGTCATTTGGAAGGCTACAATTGAAGGTTTCTCAGTAATTGAACAAGGTCCGGCTTGGAAAGTGGGCGATGGGAGAAATGTAAAAATTGGTAGGGACCCATGGGTTGGATGCAATGAATCTTTTGCCCTCTCCCCTAGCCTCCTGAGACATTTGGATGGCAGAGGTATTTTCACCCTAAACCAAGTGGAGAAAGTGGGCCAATCAAACATTTAGGGACAAGCATGGAAAAGTGCAGAGGATCTTGGTCTAAACATCAGATGGCACCATGAATGGTCTTCATACATCAATGAACTCCATAGCTCACATGTTAGAATAAATAACGAACATGACAATCTGATATGGGCGCATGGGAAAACAGGAGGATACTCACCAAAAGAGGGCTACTCTTACCTCATGGAGAAGAAAGGTTGGTCTGTTCCGGAGTGGTGGTCCAAAAATATTTGGAAACTCAAATGTCCTATGAAATCCAGGATCTTTTTATGGTGTATGTTAAGAAGGAAGATCCCAACATGGGACATTCTTCAGTCCAGATTCTTCATAGGGCCAGGGAGATGTCCTCTTTGTAAGGAAAATGAGGAATCCATCAATCATCTTTTCACATCTTGCACCTTTTCCTTAAAATTATGGGGTGAGATAACAGATCTGCTAAAATTAAAAGTTCAATGGGGGGCTGCTCCTATTGAAAATGCCTGGAAAAACTGTTGGAATAATCATCCTGATGGAAACCTCAGAAACCTTCCTCCAATATTCTTCTGGGGTATATGGCTTGCTAGGAATAAAAGTATTTTTCAAGACCAGGTTATCTCCATCTCATCAATTGCATCAAACTGTGTTGCTATTTACTCTTCTATACCTCCGCCTGATCCAAAAAATGAACAAAATAGGAACAATCCTCCAGTCATCAAGGAGGGTACCCCTTGGGCTTTTTTCGATGGGGCATCACAAGAAAACAAAGCAGGTGCTGGAATATGTATTCATATAAACCAAGATCAATCTTTCAAAGCTTCTGTGGGTCTAGGCCAAGGAACAAATAACTATGTTGAACTGGTTGCTCTTCGTCTCCTCCTGTGCTGGGCATTAAAAAAGAACATCTTGACTATTCAAATCTTCAGAGACTCCATGAATGTTGTTAAATGGGTCAATGGCACATCTATGTGTCAAAATCAGATATTGAAGATTCTCCTTGATGATATTACAACTCTAAAAACTCATTTTAACTGTGTTTCTATCTACCATATTTACAGGGAACATAATGCAACAGCAGACCAGCTTTCTAAATCTGGCCTACAGCAAGCTATGGGGAATTGATCTATAGAAGAAACACATCAGGGGCAGACTATCACATCAATGCTGCCTCCCTTTGATCCGCCTTTTTGATGCTGCTTTCCTTTTCGTCTTCAGCTACAGCTCTCTTATGGTTTTATGTTCATACAATCTGATGGTTTATTGTTTATCTAATGGGTAGCGAAATTTTGACTACCATCGGGTTGCTGTAGCTGTCTTTTAATGTTTTCTCTTCTTCGGATTCATATCTATCAGTAATATGCCACCATACTTATTTGTGGCTGTTTTCCTTCTCCGAAGGAGGCCACTATGTTTTTTCTTTTATGGTTTATATAGATGTATATACGAGGATCTTTTGATCCGGATCAGAAGAACTTTTGATACAGCAGCAGTTCAGCTCCTCTGACTGTGTATATATATTGTTTTCTGATATTCGGAGGTCGACTTCGGGTCCCTCTCCTACCTGCTTTCCCAGTTATGCGTTTTGGGAAGAGTCATACAGTCTGTGGTTCCACCCTCTGGTGGTTCGTTTTGAAAACTGGAAAATGTAACTTTTTATACCCTTAATAAAAAGTTATGTCTTTTTTCTCCGGAAAAATATAACTTTCAAAATCATCACAAAAATTATTGCTGAAAGGATTAAAGCGACCTTAGCCAGCTTTCTAACAAAGGATCAACATGCTTTTTTAAAGGGAAGGAATATATTGGATGTCGTCACTAATACTCAATAAAGTTTGTTTACTATGCTCTCAAAAAAATCTGAAGCTGCCATTCTGAAAATTGATTTACAAAAAGCATATAATTGCTTAGATTGGGGGTTCATTAGATGTTTATTAGCTAAGATCGGCCTGAAATCTAACATCATAAGCTGGATCATGGCATGTGTAGAGAACATAAACTATGTTGTCATCATAAATGGGATTCCTTCTCCTTTTTTTCTAGCAAAAAGGGGGTTGCGTCAAGGATGCCCCCTTTCTCCTCTTTTGTTTATCCTAGTAATGAACTCTTTAAGCCTTCATATTAATAGGGCAATTTCTGAAAACAGGTGCAGGCCTGTGAAGATTTGCAGGAACAACTACATCTTGCACAACTTATTTGTCGATGATGTGCTCATTTTTGCAATGCTTTGCAGGGTCTCGTGGATATGTCTCAATGACATTCTAAATAGGTTCCAAAGCACTGCTAGTTTACAAATAAACAAGTCAAAATCCATCCTCTTCCACAATGACGTCAATATGGAAACAGTGGAATGGATTTCTGTGTTGTTTGCGGTAGAGATGAGGTCAATCAAGGACGGATTAAAATATCTGGGTTTTTAGCTAAAAGCCATGGGTTACTCTAAAATGGATTGGGAATGGTTAATAGATAGGTACTATAAAAAGATATCTACTTGGGAATAAAAGTGTCTATCATTGGTAGGAAGAATTGTTCTAACACAAGCAGTATTAACGCAACTTGTTGTATATTGGGCACACATTTTTTTCTCCCTGCAAGTATCATCGAGGAAATGGACAAGATAACTACAAATTTTACATGGGGCGACAAATCAGAACAGAGAAAATATCATCTTATTAGAATGGAAAATATCTCTATGCCGAAGAATTCAGGAGGATGGGGATTATTGAATTTGAAGGCTTTTGGGAAAGCACTCCTGTGCAAATCACTGTGGAGAGGAATATTCGAGGAAGGGCCTTGGAGCATTACCATAAAAAAGAAATATATGAAAGGCAAAGACATGAAATATTGGTTCAGATTAGGAAGGATCAGAGCCATGTATGGGTCAGCTATATGGCTCGGTTTTTGCAAAATTGAGCAATATTTTCTAAAGAATCTGAAATGGAGCTTACAATTTGGTAGCAGAATCCTCATTGGAATAGACCCCATCATGTGCGGGCGAGAGAGCATAACCATTCCCGAAAGGCTTCTAATCTTCTTCCATAGAAAAGGTTTTTTTACGTGGGATAAGCTCATAGCAGTATGGCAAGGCCCGCTTCCTCTTTGTAAAGTGGTCATTGATCTAGGTATGTCAGAGTCTTTGGCAAGGCAATGGGACACTGCCAGGGATGGTTTGAGAAGCTGCAGTTTTCATCGGTTCAGGCCGGAGGATTATCTAATCTGGAAGGTGCCAAAAGCAAATATTCAGGTTTGTGTAAAGGATATTTATATATATTTGATTGGATTAAAGACCATGCACTCTAGTCCTAAGTATCCATCAGTCTTTTGGAAAACAGGATGCTCTCCCAAATTAATATACTTGTGGCAGGTGTTCCATAATAAAAATATGTCCTGGGAAAATCTAAAGAAAAGGAATTGGCCTGGGCCAAGTAGATTCTTAATGTGTGAATCAACTGAGGAAACCAATTATCATATGTTTTTCCAATGCCAATCTATTCAAAAATTATGGCATGAATTGGCAATATTATATGGTTTCCCTCTTGTTTCTCATGCATCAACACATGCAGCCTTTGAATGGTGGAGTGGGCAGAGAGATTCATGGAGATCAATAATTATCATTGTCCTATGGTGTGCATGGAGGTGGAGGAACAACATAATTTTCAAGGAAATGAAAGAGCCTCTCAAGGCTATTTTACAACATATCATATCCATCTATGATTTTGTGTCGAAAAAGCAACCAAAAACGAAAAGTGTCAACAGAAATGAGCAAGAAGTTTATCTCTCAAGGACCCCAAGAGTGTTTTTTGATGGTGCTGCTCAGAAAAACTCTTGTGGCTGTGGGGTACATATCATAATGGACGAGAATATTCAATATTTTATTTCATGGAATGGAGGAAAGCACACAAATAGCATGGCTGAGGTGAGGGCTCTAGTGGGTCTTCTTGCTTTCTGCATTTTTTTTGATATACAGTCTATTTCAATTTTTGGGGACTCCAAAATCATGATCGATCATGTCAAGGGAAATTGCCATATCAGGAGCCCACACCTCACATGTTGGATGGACAGGATTATGTTTTTTTGGGGACTTGTGAAAGAATGCTCCATTCAACACATTTACAAAGCTCAGAACCAGCAAGCGGACAACCTGTCAAAGGAAGATCTTCTATTAGAAACAGGTACCTGGTCCATGAAGGTAATATATGGTGAGAAATCCTTTATCATTCAGGATTTCTCAATCCCTGGCTCTTAACTCACCTTTGATTATCTTCAGGTCTACTCTTCTTCATCCTTTTTGTTTTATCATCATATATGTATGGTATATGAATGTCCAACAATCTCTGAAATCTAGGTTGCATCTTAGAAATCTGCATGTGTTGCATAAAAATTTGTATCTGTTTTTGATGTGGATAAGCTCATATCATTTTTCCTTTATGGAGGGACACATCCTCTACTTTTTGTTTTTAAGTTTAAGATCTTCCAGCTTGTAGAATTGAGGCTTCTGTGATCCATCATATTTGTAAAAAGAGCTTCGGCATAGAGCTTCGGCGTAAATCACATAAAAAGATCATTGTCGAAGCGTTTCGAACCAACCAGTGTGGTTCATCGTCAGGACAAGCTGAAGAAACAGATCTGGCCTAGCAAGTTAAATAGACCGAGCAGAGACTCCAACGACTACATAACAGCTATATTTGACTCTAGGACCTAGGCCATAATTATATTAATAAATTTAATCTTATTATTATTTTTATAATATTAAGATAATAATAATATTTTATTTCTAGAGATAAGAGAAATTAGGTATGATTAATACATGAGCAAGTATTATCAAAAGAAATTTATTTGTTTAAATAAATTAATGGTTATTAAAAATTTTTTACTATTGCATTAATAATTTTGAAAGAATAATTTAGGTTAAATATATTATTAAATCTAGTCCTATAATATTATATTTCTAGAGATAAGAGATATTAGGAATAAAATAAATGAGCGAATATTAAAAGAATTTTAATTTGCTTGAATAACTTAATATTAATGGCTATTTAAAAATTACTTTTAAATTATTATTGTTTGAATGACATCTTTAGAATGAATAATTTAAGTTATATAAGTAATTATATATTCTTATTAAGTTATGAACTAAATATATATGTTTTATTTATTGATGGTTTGTTTATAAAATAATTAAAACTGATCTTAAGGGTTAGTTTGACTAGTCAAAGAGGAAATAATTTAATTTATTTCAAGATATACTATATATGTATATATATATAAGCTATCATATAGCTGAAAATAAGTGACTAAATGGTAGCAATCACAAATAAAATATAAATAAGACTAGACCCAAGAATACATCGTAATTTAAATATACTAATAATAATAACATAATGAATTAAATAATAAACTACTAAAACAGGAACAGGACCTTTATCAGTGATAAAATCAACAAAAAATAAATGGGTTAGTACCTAAAATGATAATAATCATAAATAGATACTCGAGGAACTCAAAAAATAGGGAAGAACACAAAGCTGCCAATGATATATATTAATATACTCGAAAGGACTAAACCAAACATAAATAACCATTAATATTATGTTATTTAAACAAATAAATTTCTTTTGATAGTATTCGCTCATTTATTTATCATTCCTAATTTCTCTTATCTCAAGAAATATAATATTATTATCTTGATATTATTAAAATTAATAATAAGATTATATTTATTAATATAATCTTAAATTTATTCATTCAAATAATAGATTTAATAAGTAAGTTTTAAATAACCATTAATTTATTTAAACAAATAACATTATCTTTTGAATAATAATCGTCATGATAATCATAGCCTAATCTTCTCTATCTCTAGAAATAATATTATATTATATCTTAATATATAAAATAATAATAAGATTAAATTTATTAATATAATTATGGCCTAGGTCCTAGAGTCAAATATAGCTGTTATGTAGGCGTTGGAGTCTCTGCTCGGTCTATTTAACTTGCTAGGCCAGATCTGTTTCTTCAGCTTGTCCTGACAATGAACCACACTGGTTGGTTCGAAAAGCGTGGACAATGATCTTTTTATGTGATTTATGCCGAAGCTCTTTTTACAAATCTTCCAGCTTCTAAAAGCTTGATAATGTACTATCTGGAACCTTTATATAGTCTCAATATAATACAATTATGCCTTTTCTTTCTGAAAAAATAAATATATTTAAATAACTAAATATTGCAATCTTAATAATATATAATACTAATATATAATATATATAAGTATAACATGATGAGAGATTAATGCCCATTAAAAAAATAAGAGATTAATCGAAGTTTCTTAATATTTTATTTTGATTAATTGAAGTTTCTTAATCTTTTATTTATGTTTAAAAAGAAGGGAGAGAAGTGTTCCCATATCACTATGGTTTTGTTGACTTAACAAGTGAAGAATGTTGATAATATGGTAAACATTTTAGAAATTAAAACCAATGTGAATGAGAAGAAATTTAAGAAAGTATTTTTCATCTTCAACCCTTGTAATACCCCTTAATAAATATGTAAATGTTTGAGTTACCTTATTAAACTACTTACAAATTATAATTCCGTTTCTAAATATGTAAATATTTGAATTACTAAATGTTAAAAATCTTTATTGAATAAGTGGTTATTGAAAAATGGATATTTTAATTTTAAAAAAGTTAATGAAATTCAGTTCGTAAGTAATCCTATAAAACTTACCATCAACAGTTAAAACAGATGAGAATAACAGATTACATGAACAGATATTACAAACGAGTAAATATATATATAGTATATAGATATATAAATATTATATATATATATTATATCCAAGTATAGATAGCTATGACGCCACACGTACTCATCCTCGATCGATAATAGAGTACTTTATTTAATTATAAGCACTAGGACTTCATCCCGATCAAATATTGAGCCACGACAGGAAATCAAACAATTATTACAAACCCTAAACCTAGGGTTCACGGAATCAATTCAAGAGAGGGTTTCCAATAGCAGTCTTTAATCTATGAAGACTGCAATAAAAATTATATATCTCAGAGTAAACTCAACGAAGGTCGAAGGCCGCAATCCAACATCAAATTGAAAGTGTAACAATATATATAGGTTCGGAGTATGGTTCAAACTATCACAAAACTATATATAAAATTCCAATGATCATAAACTCCTAGGAATTATAAGATGTTGAATAATATCATGCATAACCCAGCCAGCAAATAAACTCAAAATAGTAAAAATCAATACTTGATGTATTTTATAAATTGGCATAGAGTAAATTATGTCAGCAAGTAAGGATACTTTTGGTAATGAGCACATCATGAGCAACTTTGGGTGGTAATGAGCAAATCAGTAGCAAAATTTACCACAGGAACAAATATTAATAATGTCAAAACTTTTGTTCTGGAATTGTTATTTAATTTTTTTATTTTTTATTTTTGGTAATTTTGGATGTGTTATAACTATTTTAGGATAGTAAAGTTGACAATTTTTTTAATTCCAAAATGTTTTGGGATTTACCAATACTTGGTTTCACTTCGAAACTAATGAGAATCAATTATTATCTTCACAATGTTAATTTTCTTCTTAAAACTTGTTAAGATAGAAAGATAACTATCTTCACAATGTTAATTTTCTTCTTAAAACTTGTTAAGATAGAAAGATAACTTATCTTCACAATGTTCACTTTCGTCTTAGCATTGGTCAAGATTGAAAGTCCCACAACTTGTCTTTAAATTGGAAGTAATAGTACTATTAATACTATCCTTATTCTCCAAGATGATCTCCTCCTTAATCTCCTAATGGTCAAGTGAAGACTGAGAACGCGTACGATATCTGCGCTTGAGCCGTAGGTGGAGATTTTAGCTAGAGTTAGAAGCAATTTTGGGGAACCTATTGGCTTACATGTTGTAAATCTTCTTCTTGTACATCAGATACCTAAACATAGATATGATTTCAATAGGAGAAAAGATAGCTTCAATCAAGAGGTTAGGGTAGGGAGTATTTCCTTTAATCTAGAGGTTGTAGGTCATATTTCTTTTGGATTAGCTCAATCATCCTCCATGATTCTCTAGATATATTGCAGCCCTAAACCTCACATCTATATAATATAAGAGGGGTGATGAGAGTCTCAAAGAGGAACTTTTTTTTACTCCATGCTTAAACATATGTCCACTTACAATTATTTTCAAGGTCATAATAAATATTTTAGTGTCTTATAATCATTTTCTCATACTATAATTCCAGAGTTGATGATGAATGTCAATACCTAAACATTTGTATGAAGTAACCTTCTCTACGTAATTGTTATTACAAAAAGATGAAATAGTCTCTTTCATGACATTTTTCTGGTTAATTTGAACCAAAATCCAGCAAAAAAATTTAAAATTTTGAGTTTAAGTTATTTAATCTCTAGTGACCCATGGGTTTTTAAGGGTGCCAAATCTATTTATACATTCAAAAATATTTTTTAAACAACAAAAACACACATTATTGCTTGAAATTGTATCATCGGTTTCTGGTGAAAAAGGTTATTTCGTCTATAAGTTCTATTTATTCATTCAAAAATATTTTTTAAACAACAAAAACACATATTCTTACTTGAAATTGTATCACCTGGTGAAAAAAGTTATTTTGTCTATAAAAATCCAGCAAAAAATTTTAAAATTTTGAGTTTAAATTATTTAATCTCTAGTGACCCATGGGTTTTTAAGGGTGCCAAATCTATTTATACATTCAAAAATATTTTCTAAACAACAAAAACACACATATTGCTTGAAATTGTATCATCGGTTTATGGTGAAAAAGGTTATTTCGTCTATAAGTTCTATTTATTCATTCAAAAATATTTTTTAAACAACAAAAACACATATTCTTACTTGAAATTGTATCACCTGGTGAAAAAAGTTATTTTGTCTATAAAAATCCAGCAAAAAATTTTAAAATTTTGAGTTTAAATTATTTAATCTCTAGTGACCCATGGGTTTTTAAGGGTGCCAAATCTATTTATACATTCAAAAATATTTTCTAAACAACAAAAACACACATATTGCTTGAAATTGTATCATCGGTTTATGGTGAAAAAGGTTATTTCGTCTATAAGTTCTATTTATTCATTCAAAAATATTTTTTAAACAACAAAAACACATATTCTTACTTGAAATTGTATCACCTGATTCTGGTGAAAAAGTTATTTTGTCTATAAATCCAGCTCTCCTATATAAAATGTTATATGATGCAGGAGCATCCAGCTCTGAGGAGACATAAAGTGGCTGACAGTCTCATGAAAAGACCAGAACAAATAGTCGTTTATTTTTAATTGGACAAGTGTTGGGCTTGTCAGTGACTGACTTTATTTTACTTGTGTTATTTTATTTTATCTGTAGGTTGATAGGATTAAGGTAATTATAGTGGAGCACTGTTACTGTTTATTAGGAATTGGTAACAGGGAAAAAAATAATTAATTAGTTTCTTTAAAGTTACATTAATTAAAGACAGTTAAAGAACTGACAAAATAGTTATTTTCTGTTGAGACAGTTTACAAAGAACAGTTATGTTTCATTAGGATATAAGCAGGAAGAGAACCATTGTACAGGATTCCCCCGAAGAACAGAGAAAAAGAAATATAGATACAGTCATCCTCATCTAACATTGTTTTCATTTATCTTTTTCTATTTCGAAATATAGTATCACTGTACAATCAAATTAAATGCAGCATAATATGTTCCTGTGTAATAATGTGAAGTTGAAGTAACAGACAGAGCAACGACGAGGAGAACAAATAGCACAAGTTGTAACTGTAATTACAGGCCAGAAGACGGGGACTACGAGTGCAGCCAACTATACAGACAAATGAAGTAACGAACAACGAAATACAAGCAGACAAATACCATTGTCGACAAAACGAGAGTTCAGGCACGCAGATGCAAAATCAAAGGTAATTTGAACCCTGACCATTTATCATTTGTATAACCTTATCAAATGCCGGAGGAAGTAAATCTACAGCTGAATCATTTCAATAACCAAATGAACTCATAATTAACACCATCCAAACAATGTCATTTTTTTTCATTTGAACGAAGTTTCTATTAAAAAAGTCGGAACCCCAAAACGATAAGAGTTCAACAAATAATATTACAACCAGAGATCAAAAGGAATACGGTAGAAATCACCAGCGAACCGGCGGATGAGGGTTTGAGTAAACCCTAGGGTTCCACCGAACCGGACAGTAAAACAAAACTTACAGACAGAGGGTTTCAAAACCCTGAATATTTCTTCACAGAAAAAAGTACAACAACGTCGACTCACAACTTGAGCGCCGAGGCAGCTAAAATTTCCAAGAAGGGTTTTAAAACCCAACTAGCAACTAAAATACAGACACAAGGACAAAACCAGTGGACGGAGCCATCGAAGAACTACACGGGAACGAACATCTAATGCACAGGTGACAGACTAGTCATAAGGAAAGACTTAAAGGCCTGGAATGAATAACAATCTAAAACAAGGAAAGACACTACCCGGAAGAATACGAGCGGAGGAGCTTAACAGAGTTGTGGAGCACGCCGAGTCTGCAAATCCCATGACTTGGAACCACCTACAACCACAGTAAAAGCAGGTTAGTGTAAGAGACAACCCAAATATCAGTTGAAATTCAAAGAGCCGAGTGAAACTTGAAGGATTCTCACCTGAATCTAAGAGGGATAAGTCGGAGGAAACCACCATTACTTTCAACCCCTGAAAGACCAGTGCCGAATACATTAGAGCCACTAAAAGGAGGACGGAGAATGTTCAACAGAGAACCATAAACTTACCTGAGGAATTTGGTCGAAGCGCAAGAGATTAAGGAGGAACCTGTCAGCAAACAAATGCATTAACCCTGGAACGAAATAGTAAATAGATGAACAGAAACCAGTCAAATACACCATAAGTTTCAGCTATTCTCGTGTTGAACAGGGAGTAAGTTTACAGGCGATCAAAACTTACCACCATAGTGTCAAGAAAACAAAAGAATCCATACAGACAGCGCGCGGAAAATAGAACCACCGAACCCAGAATTTCCACAGTCACAGAGCAGCTAACAGGACGGTGAAAAGTGAAAATGAGAAATGATTAGGGTTTGCGTTGACAAAAGAGCACCGCGTGGAGGGAGACCGACAGTTGGAGGTGAATAATCGGAAGGGTCCGTCGAAACCCTAACTCATTCCCAAGGAGGCGTACAACAGAGCAGGTCAACCATAAATTTGGCCAGGACAAGGTCTTGTCGAAGCAGGGATATTTTTATCAATTGGCGGAAAGGCCATTATAAGGGGCGGAGATATTTTAATAATTGGCGGGAGGCCATCATAAGTGGTATCAGAGCTAGTTTCTTGAGTCAGAACTAATGGAACAGTAGAAGGTGAAGGTGAAGCAAGAGGAAGAGGAAGAGGAAGAGGAAGACGGAAGAGGACGAGTGTCCACAGGCCAGTAGATGTTGGATTGTGAGAGTATACGAGTTTTGCGTGAAAGATTGGCAGTGATAGAGGCTGGAGGAAGAAGAAACCCAGCAGATAACAGTGATGAAGAAACAGTTGAACCAGAGGAGGATGAGTATGAGGGAGTAACACTGGAACTGAGATTATTAAAGTCAGTTTTGCTGTCCAGTCATAAGCCAAGGCATGAGTTGCCTACCTATGACAGAAGCTTATCGGCAGATGTGTTGTTAGATTGGCTAAGTGAAGTGAATAAATTCTTTGAGTTTGAGGAGACCAGCGAAGACAAACAAGTAAAGTTTGCCGCCACCAAGCTGAAAGGACATGCATCCTTATGGTGGGACAGCGTTCAGGCAGAAAGAAGGAGATTAAACAAATAGCCAATCAAGAAATGGGCCAGGATGGAAGCAAAGCTGAAAGAGAAGTTCCTACCGAAAGACTATCAGATTATGTTGTACAGACAGGTACATAACCTGAAACAAAGGGGAATGACTGTTAGAGAGTTTACAGAGGAATTCTATAAATTGAATCTGCGAGCAGGGTATGTGGAAGATACCTCAGAGAAAACAGCCAGATTTGTAAATGGCTTGAGGGGGGAGATTTTGGATGAAATTGGTATCCTTTCACCACAGACGTTGGATGAAGCCTATCAGTTTGCGCTGAAGGCAGAGGAGAAAATAAACAGGAAATAGAACTCCAAGAGAGGAGGTGGTTCTGGCAGGGGAAAAGGCAAGGTTTATGGCAGAGGTAGAGGTGCAGTCCCAAATGAGGAGGGCAGCAGTTCCAAATCTGCTGGTACAACAGATAAAGACAACAGCAACAGGGAAGGACTACCAGCTCAGAGAGGACGAGGATTTGGTCGAGGCAGGGGAACTGTCCAGTGTTACCGTTGTCATAAATTGGGACACAAGTCTTATGACTGTCCTGAAGGTGAACCAGCAGGCGGGAGAGGAACCTATGTTGCTCAGCCAGAGGATGCGGAGGAGACACCTCAAGAGGCAGAGAATACACCTGAAACGGGAGAAGCCTTGGTGTTAAATAAAGTTCTGTTAAAACCAGCAAAGGAAGTGGCAGAACCAGATCAGCGAAAGGCTTTGTTTCGCACTGTTTGCAAGTCACGAGGTAAGTGCTGTAAGGTAATCATTGATAGTGGGAGTACTGATAATTTGGTAGCTATGGAGATGGTGGAGAAGCTAGGATTAAAGAAGCTGAAACATCCCACTCCCTACAAAGTATCATGGTTGCAGAAGGGGCATCAACTGTTAGTTGATGAACAGTGTGAGGTGGAGTTTCAGATCGGCAAATATAAGGACAAGATCCTTTGCGATGTGATGCCAATGGATGTATGTCATTTGCTGTTAGGACGACCTTGGCAGTTTGACAGAAGTGCAGTTCATGATGGGAAAACTAACTGCTATAAGTTTGTGAAGGATGGGATCAAGAATACGCTTGTACCCATCAAGGAGGAAAATA
>APFE031690275.1:10853-28392 GCA_000404065.3 Pinus taeda
GTTTCTTTGTGTTTTGGAAGGAGTCCAAACACCTTGGGGGGGAATTTATGCAGAGATGGGGGCTCTTACTAAAGTCCAGGTGACTTAGTAATTCCCGTAGGGTTACTTATGGTTATATTTCAACCATGGGGAGGGGATATTTAGATAAGGGGATTATTTACATAGTTTCAGTAGGGGGATTTGGAAAAATATAGGGAGTTAAATAATAATGTCAGTAGTTAATATGGAAATGACAAGAAAGTGCTAAGTTTCAGAGATCTTAGGCTTCAAAGGGGAGATAAAACTTTATAGAGAAAATATGGACCCTCCTTGAGTGACGCAGATCTTTCACCAAGTCAATTGAGATGGAAAATGATGAACTAAGAGATATCAAGCAGATCTTGACCTCTTCAGGGGAAGTTAGTAAGTGATTTAGGGAAAAAGAAGAAGGGGAAGTTAGTCATGCCTCGCTTGAAGTCATTCAAATGGGAGCTGCTTTCTGACTGTGATCTGTATGAGTGTAACATTTGAAAATATGGAGTTGATCACAAATTAACATTCTGCAACCTCAAAACTACCTGCCCAGCCTACTTGTCTAACATTTTTTCTTCCTTTTGGTTTGGGTGCACTTGGACTTGCAGACCCAGCTTTTCAACTTTTTCTTTTTCTGTCTTCCTATCTACATCTACACTTATTTCTTCCAAGGGCCCAGATTAAGCAGTTGGGCTCCTTTGATTCTCTACCTATCTAAGAATCTGCCAAGATTAAGCTGTTTGGATAGATTTTCATTCTCTATATTTTAAAACAGGAAATTGAAACCTAGGGAGACCAAGTTTAAGCTGTTTGGACCTCCCTTTAGTTGAAAATCCTACAAAACTGGAATGACTCTTCAAAATTGGAATGTAGTAGATGAACTTTGAGTAGAATTCTTTCATGGCCTCTTTCTTTGGTGACTGTTGGCAAATATGGAGCATTTCAGCATGCAAAGTATGACATATTTGGCCTGTAAAAATGTCAATCATGAAATATGAGTAACCTGCTGCAGCAGGAGGCTAACAGATGGCAGCCCCAAGATCGATCAAGGAATGGGGGACAATGGTGCCATCAATGTGTACATATACTACAAGACTTCTAGGATCTATATGCTTTGGGAAAATCACTTGCCCCAGCATTAAGTTGAATAATTTTCCAATGACATTAATGGTAGGGGTGTCTTTCTTTCACCTTCTCAGATGTTTGAAACATTTCCCCTTTATTAAATTGTTGTAGATGGGGACATCTTTGATAGCTTGGAGAAGCAGGATTTTTGACACACATATTTTTCAACTCACCCAAAAGTTCAGTCTCTTCTGGGGTGTGCTGGATAGGATGGGTTAATCTCTCAAGAAAAGGAGGTGGATTTGCTTGAGGTATACTTTCCTCTTTTTCCTCTTCATGCTCCTCAGGTGGAGATGGAGGTTGGTTATCAGGAAGCACTCTCCTAGACCTGAGGTTAATTTCATGAATTTCCATAGCATAGGCAGCGCATGATGTTTCTTCGTGTAGACTTGATGTGCTTGTTTGTTGTTTGGGTTAAAATTTGGTTAGGCGGGCATTTAAGGTTGTTTAGGTGGAGCAGGGTGTAGGAGTTATGGTTGAGATGGAGGTGGAGGCAATGGAGCTAGAGCTTGGTTGTATAGAGGCCTCCACCCTTGGGATGGTGCATTCCACTGAGGTTGTGGAGGATCATATGGCTGAAATGGTTGGTTGGTATATTGGGAATGGTATTGAGGTGAAAAATACTAGGGAGAAGGTGTGGACCACGAAGGATGAGCAGGGGGGCACCAAGGGGGAATGGATGTATTCTGATTAGGGTTGTAATATAAATAGGATGCCCCTTTCATGCCTTGCTAGTATGGTCGAGGTCCTTGAGGCCTCCTTTGATTGATGTAGCAGAGTTATTCAGTTACCACTTTGGTTCCCTGATATACATATTTTAATCCAGGCAGGGAAGGGCACTTGTATGTGGAGTGATTTTCCTCAAAAAACAAGCATATTTCTATAAGATTCAATGGACATTCATTCCTAGGGTGCCTCCTAATGCATCTAGGGTAGAAGATATCTAAGGCTCTTTCTGCTTCCTCCTCCTTCATCTTGATCTGCATGGTGTCCATTTCTAGAGCAAAGGGTATGCAAAATTTCACTCTCAAAGTCTTCCAATATGTTACCAATTTCACTTTTTATGGATGTGTTAGAATAGGATGAATTGGCCACAGCATGGCTAGCCCTACCCTTCTTTCTATCTGCCCTAGAATGATTCTTGAAAACTATCTTGATATCATCGTAGGGTAACTAATAGATATCCCCTCCCGACAGCAAGTATAGGGTTTCTAGGAGATCTTCTCTGATCCCCCTGAGAAGGACTAGCTTAAGAGATTTAGGATCAAAGGTGCACCTGGCCCTTTTGTAGCTAAGTTGGAATATTTCCTCATAACCTTCTAAAGATTCATCATGTCCAAAGGTCATTATAAAAAATTCTTCTTTCGTATCTTTGGACCTATAGTAATCCCTATACTTGTCGTTGAAGGATTGTTGCATATGATCCCAAGTGGTGATACTATCCCCAAGTAAACCCATGGACCAGTGCTAGGCTGCATATTTGAGAGTGGATGGGAATAATTTCAACTTATGATCATGAGAGGTGTAATCATAAGTTCTGGATATGATAGCAAACTCAAACAAAAAAGTATTTGGGTCTTCTGAGGTCAGGACATGGAAGTGAGGAAGAGCAGAGGGGCTTATGCTTTACATCTTAGAATCCCCATTAGTTTCTCTAATGGGAAAAGCACCCTTATCTCTATCTCTGTCTCCCCTTTCATTTCTATTTTTAGCCATGGTGTAAGTTGGTGGAATGGTCTCTTCTTCTTCCCCAATAAGCTCTTCAAAAATCTTTGGTTATTCACCTAATGGATCCTCTAGCTCACAACCACCAAAGAAGAGGGAAGGTTGGTTGTTTGATGTGGTGAGGGTATTTGGAAAAAAAAAATCCTAATTTGTCTCTACTCCTACAAATCATGAAAGGAGTTTTTTCTTTGTTCATGTTTTTCTTTTGTTTTTGAACTTCTTGTAAAATGGAAAGAAAACAAAACCAAATCGCAATTACTTGCTGAATGAAACTAATCGCAGAATGGAAAGAAAGCAAAACCAAATTGCAACTACTCGTTGAATGGAACTATTTCAGAATGACAAAGAAATAAGGAAATAAATAAAGAAAGAATAAATCACATCTACTTAGACACCTCCCCAACAACGGTGCCAAAAAGTGATGAGCGCTAGTATTGCAACAATAATGTTGCAACTCCTAGGGCTACCAACTTTACTTCATCAAACAGGGATTTTTACAAACTTAGAGGTGACAATGATGTATATACAAATAGATGTAATGGTATACTCTTGTCACTGTTCAAATGGGGTGATAGACCACTAGGGTTTCTCAAACTAGTCTTCTATTGACTAGAAGAAGGTTTACTACCAGTTGGAGAAGGGAAAATTAACCTAAATGAAAGAAAAGAAATGTTAACTATTTTAAATAATGAAAGAATGAATTGGAAGATGCTTGTAAAGTAACATGAAATCCTCTAACTACTTATTGACACATTTTTCTTGCAAAATAAACCTAGTTTAACCCTATTTATCGCATGTGATGATTTAAACTAGCTGGACATGGAATCTAATCTAGGGAGTATTAATTGCTACAGGAATGTGCTAATTAGGAAATAAAAAGAACTCTTTTTATTTATCTTTTCATTTTATGAATGCAAATGCTAATCTTTCCTTGTTCTTTGGCAGGGGAGACAGGTATAAAGGGAGAAGGTTAGAATGGTCTTGATGGCATGTAGGTCAAGTAGAGGCCTAATCCTAGCTTCAGTGATGTTTTTCCTCAATTCAGGCTCAAAATAGGCTGCTATAGGATTTCCTATAAGAAAATTAGAGGATGTCCTAGTTCTCCTGCAAGATCCCTTGTTTTACTACAGGAACATGCAAAAAGCTTAGAAATTGTTTTAGAAGGTGGAATGAAGCTTGGGAAAGGTATATAATGGGAGAATAAGGCATGAAGGAGGTGAACACTACCTAGAGCTCAAGCAAGTATTTCAAGATGGTTGGATTTTCTCAATGGAAATGGCAATTTTTTATTATAAAAGAAGAATTCGGATTGAGATTTTAGTGTATTTTAGTGACATGGGTGGATAAGGTTTGGATGAGGCAACCGAGATGAGGTATCCCTACCAATGTAGAAGCTCCTGAAAAAACACACATTCTTGTCTGCATCTATACACAAATGCAACTATACATGGAAATGATTTATTAAATGGAAGAAAACAAAGCTATTACCATATAATGGCTAAGTGCATGAATGGAAGTGTTTTGAAATCAATACGAGATCTAAGAGATTAGAAATGAAAATTTTCAACTTATCCTAAGAAACTTAAAGATAATGACCTACTCATCAAGAAACCCTAGTTTATGCAGCATAGAAAGAACTTTGTTTTTGGGTTGTATGAAATTGTCCCTCAAGTCATGATCCCAAAAGAGAGAGATGAGGTGAAAAAGACTATCACCATATTTTCTGAAGTGCCTTCTATCACTATGATACCATTGTTCTATCTATCCACAAATTGAAAAAAACTAATTAATCATACCAATACTTGCAAATTAGCAACAACAAAAGCAGTTCAGCTGCTAACTATGAATGCAATCTAAGCATACATATACAAGAAGAGGAATCCCTACTGCTATGGTTGGGCCCTAACCTAAGAGCTTCAGGCCTCTAAGTCAACTCAGTGATGGATCAAGGTAATGCTTCTCATTTTCATTAAAATATCAAAAATACACAAAGTGATTAGTCACAAAGTTTCAACTAGAAAATGCTTCTTGGCTATAACGAAAGAAAATATGAATCCTAATGAGGCTCTAGGCCTACTTATTTATACAACTGAAGTTACCAACAAATTCGTTAAATTTAGGGAGGCTTGGCTCCCAATCTCAAGATCAATTGGTCTTCAACTGTCACTAGCTTGGCTAATAATGATCTTAATGGCTCGGTTGCCTGCAACTCTTAGCTAATGAGATTTGATGGAGGAATCTTCGAGTGACTGAGAATTTAAGGAGGGAGATCCCATCTCCTAAAATCCCTCTTACTTGTCTCCTTCGATTTCATACACTTTAATTATCCAAAATTTGCTCCATAACCTACAATCAATGCACATTAGACCATTATACATGACATCTCATCTTTACCCTTCTCATTAAGCAAAATATGACAAAACATGTAAAGAATTATGAGAAAAGTTGATTTTAGCAAGCTAGAGAGTTGTATTAAGGTCCATATAATTTACACATTGATGAGCCTCACCAATGTATTATCGGGAAGATGATTGATAGTGGACTATTGGTAGCAAGAATGGCCTTTTCCTGTGCTCAACTTGTTTTTTTGTCGGATGTGGAAGCTTACTGTGTTAGCACAGACAGATTGAGTGCTACATGCAAAAGTAGTAAAAATGATGCACAAAGGGGGTTTTATGGTAATGGAATAGTCTTGTTGGAGGAGTGGGGTTGTTATCGAATTCAAACGGTTATCGCAAGAAATGTTAATTAAGTAATGGACATGGCCAGGTGTCAGGGTAGAAGTGGAGGGGAGTGCGTAGGAAGAGATGGCAGGAAAAGGGGAGAAGGTTGGCAGATCTCGGAGGGGGGTCGAAGTGGTAAGCGATTTGTGAGGGGGGGTCGTCTTGGGAACGGGTTCCCCCAAGAGAAGTTTTAGGGCTAAAAGCCCATATTTTGGGACAATTTTTTAACAAAATTGTAAAGTCTTTGCATTTTGTGGTCCTGGAGCGCAAAGGTGTCAAGATTCATAAAGGGTTTTCCGCCCTTATTTTCTAAAGTGTCAAGTTAGCTGAAAATATCTACCCATGGTCCGTGGACCATGGGATTGTATAGAAAAATAGCTAAGCAAGTAAGCTCTAAGAGAGAAGAGGAGAGAAGGAGTCGAGGGAGAAGAAAGAAGCATTGGAGTTTTGGTAGAGAAGTTTAAGTGTTTCAGGTCTTAATGTAGGTAGAGGCTCTGTAGCTGAGTGCGCAAAGGCCTAGGGTGGAAGTCCACAGTTGAGTGCATAGAAGCCTAGGGTGGAAGTCCACAGCTGAGTGCGTGGACCCCTGCAACTGTGTGCGTAGGGCGGATAGAGTCTTTGTTAAACTAGAAGATATCAATAAAGAGAAGTATTCTACAATTACTGTGTATTTATTCCCTGTTAATGCATCTGATTATATTGTGTTTTGGGTTTAATTTACAATTTTTATTTTATGCACGAATGTATGTGATTTTATTGGTTAATTGAATGCAGCTAAGGATACTAGTTTACGCAACGCTAACTGTGATTGATTGTCATAGCTACACGAAAGTACCTACACCATGGGTTAGGATTGCATGAAGGTCAAAGGTACACGTTCGCGGTGGTACTGAAGGGAGGAGTAAAGGGTAGACTGACAAAGCCCTAAGACTTAGCGACCTGCGCGAAATAAGGGGTAGAGGGTATAAATCGACATCATGACCATCTCAGGGTGGAGAAACTTGGTTTTAGCATCGCCCCACACTACTTCAGGTGAGACTTTGGTCCGCACTCCGTGGGCTGATGCTGAAAGGGCTAGTAGTGTAGGGATTTGTTTGGATGACTAATGTTGAACCTAGATTAGGGCCCACAAAGCGAACAAATGGTTCTTTTTCCAGGACCAGAATCTGCATGAGAGATGTGTGATGTTGTATAATTGGAATCCAACTAAGAAAGAGATCAAAGATTGGTTGGATAGAAAGATCCACGAATTTGTGGTGCAGGAGAACAGAAATCTGTGACTGATAATGGAATAGTGGCTAGACAGATACCTGTATATAGAAATCCATGAGATCTTTTTTTGTTCCTTTCCAGTTCAGTTATATGAGTGGATCGCGAATCTACCAGATAGCTAAGGAAGGTGGAGGCTTTACGGTCCTATTGTTTGGACCTTGGAGTTAGTACAGAGACTGGAAGTCTCTCGGGATAAGATTGCTCGCACTGTCGATCATTGGCTCGATCGTATCATAGGAGGATTTATGACTGAATTTGCGGTTGATACCTGAGTCAGTTACAGTGAAGCGGAGCGGTGCTTTTTCAAAGGTTTGTGAGGTAAGTACTTGAAGTCTTTAAACACTTGGATTAAGATGTTATTGTGTGAAAAATGGGTTATGCAGCTACCTTGATGTTTGGAGCTATGCAAAGTGGAAAGAATTACAGGAACGAAGGAAGAAAGGGTCTTGAATATAGCCCACTAACTTCACCTCCTTTGAGTGATGAAGAGGAAGTAGCACAAGGTTCTCCATGAAGTGCAGTTCAGTTGATAAAACAAGGCTTCTCGCGACTACCACCTCCACCTACACCACCTCCACTTTCACCACCGTCACCTGCAACTCTGCCCACACCACCACCACCTCCACCACATTTCAACATGATGAATTCAGTGAAGCTACCTTTGTTTAAGGGCTTAGGAAATGAGGACCCGGACAAGTTTTTGTTCATCGTAAAAGATGTATGGGAAGCTCAAGGTGTCACAGATGATCACATGAAGAAGGAAACATTGGTTAGTGCTTTACACGATTGCGCACTAACTTGGTACATCAAGTACTCTAATGATAACCCAAATGCTGGGTTGGCATTGATCCAGACCGTGCTGAATAAAGAGTTCAGTAGGCCTAAATTTGAGGCGTAATTGATTGTGGGGTTCAAGGAAATCATGATGAAACTGTTAGAAAATTATATATTACGGAGCAATGGAACACATAAAATATTGTAGAAATATAAACACAGAAAACGCACAAAACAAGAGAGACACAGATATACGTGGTTCACCCAGTTTGGGCTACGTCCACCTCGAACAGCCAGTCCTTCCTTTCTATTATCCAGCAAAATGAAGAGACACAACCTACAGCAAATCCGCTGTAATATCCTTTGTTTTCTCTGACAGTCTCACCTCTCTGTTTCTCGCTCACACAGAATACACATTTGTCTCTCAGCCTCAAATACAATACCCTCATACAAAGAGAGGGGTTTTCCTTCTAGGGCAAGAAACCCTAAACTAAACATAAGTTCTATCGTCAGATCATCCGCCTAATGAACGGCCCAGATTGACTAGAAATTACTATACTTTTACAAGGCAATTTTACAGCTGTTTTTAGCTTTGGGGGCGCTGCCCCCTTGACCCCCCCTTGACCCCCCCTTGACCCGCCCTGCAGCGAATATTTTACGGGCGGTGTTGCCGCCCCCATTTTGAACTGGGGTCCAATGTGGCGGTACTTTTGAATATAGAAGATAATCAGGCTCCACACCCAACAATCTCCCACTTGGATACTGATTGTAGCAGAAACCAGGTGAGACACCTTGCGAATTGGATCAGAGATTGAAGTGTAAAATCTACAAAGCTAATGCGAATTTAACAGATGGACAACACCACGAGTGGTTCGTGGCTTCGCTCCTGCCTCACCTAAGGGTTGCACTATCACAACAGAAGATTACAACTCAGGTAGAGGCCTTGAATATTGCAATAAGACTGCATTAAACACCGATGCAAGATTTGAATCTGGGGGTTCAGCAAAATCATGTGCAGTTGCAAAATCTTTGCCTCAAAATGCAAACTTTGAAGTAGTACATAATAGTTCGACCAGAGGCACGCGAAGAGATATGGTGCCTGAAATGTAAAGGTTAGGGGCATGAAAAAGACCACTACCCGATCTTTGCAAACTATATTGTAGGAGGACAACCAATGCCTTTGAGTTCAGAAGCCCAAGCAGGACCGAGCGCGGGGCTTGCATTGTGGTGTGTGATATGTTAGGTAGCATGGAAACATACGACTGATAATTTTCATTTACTGCAGAAGTTTGTACAAACACCGCAACAACAGTTCTACAAATTTTGTATGTCAGTAGGGCATGATGAGCTTAATTGTCGAATTTATGAATTGATGATGAATAGAACACCCTCCTATAGAGTTCAGGCAGAAACACGACCTCTTGACCAGGGCGTTGGGATGGCGCGGATAGGCTTTCAGGGGTGTGGACATGGTCGAGGTGTAGGAGGACATCGTAGAGGTCAGGGATAGATGATATGTTACAATTGTTGAGGACCAGGACACTATGCCCATGAATGCACTAACCCAACGCATATGTCATGCAAATATTGTGCTCAATTTGATCATGAGATGGAGGACTGTCCTACACTAATAGCGAGGATGTACGACCAAGGGGTGCCACCACCGCAGATGACTCAGAACCTACAGATGATGAGGGTTGAGCCTCACGAAGAGGATCTGAATGTGAATATAGTGCTTCGAAGTGAAATTGCAATGGGCGACGATAAGGGGAAATATCCTGAAGACAACACATGGGTTTGTAAAGCTTTGCCAAAGGAGGTTGAATTTGATTTGGAGCATGCATGCGAAATGTTCATGGAAGAAAAGAATAGCTTTGTTGAGGCCTCTACCTTAGGGAGCTAGGATAAGCCTATTTAGGAAATGGACCCTTCTATGCTTATGACCTTTCTAGATACCTGCATGAAGTTGTTGCGCGATAGCAAGGCTGTGAAGGGGTTACAGGAACTTATAAATAGATGCGCCAGAAACACTCCGGGTGAACATGCGTGGTACAGAAGATTGGTAAGCATAAGGCAAGGACAGGGTGTGAGATAAGACTCACCAAGTAGATAGGAGAATATGAAATGGATTAGGTTATTCTGGATCTGGGGTGAGACGCGAACATTTTTTTGAAGCAGACTTGGGAGCAGATGGGAGACCTACACTGCAGTGGTCTTTGATTCAGTAAAGGATGGCAAATCCGTAGAAGATCATCCCCATGGGATGGTTGCAGGGATTAACTGTAAATATTGGGGGCACAAGCGCATTGGATGATTTTGAAGTAACAAAAATTGTGGATGATAGAAACCCCTACCATGCGCTCCTTGGAATTGATTGGGCTACTGTCATGAACGGGGTAATCAACCTAAAGAAGAAAAAGATGATATTTAAAAAGAAATTGCTTCGCGTAATAGTACCCCTAGATCCTGCTGAAGGATTGCGCTTTACTGAGCCAGTCCACGATTATGAAAGCGATGATGATTTGGACTACATATATAAAATAATAGCACGAGACCAAGATTGGGTGAATCCGACAGGGGATGGTCGAAGCATCACACTATTCTGTAAAATCTCCCTCTATGTTTTTGATGTCTGACATGCTTTCCACTAATCTATGTGAAAATTCTCCATCTGTACTGTTGTTGACCCTGCCACTGTCAACATTGCATCCTTACTGCAACTCCCTTTGAATTTTTGCATCTTTGTTGCTTCTGGAACTACCACTGCCTACTGCTACTGCACTGCAAACTTTTGTTGCTACTGCATCAACAATAGAAAAACATCCCAAATTATTGAACTAACTTTGTTCAGCATGATACCATATGAATGTCAGAGCCCGACTGCTGCTAGTCTCTGCGCTGACCCTCTAAATCTATTGTGTTGCTGCTAACATCTGCTCTATGCCATCTGCAATGTTGCCAATAGTACTTTGCACTGCTCAGACACTGGCGCTCCAAGCCACTGAAACTGTTTTTTGACACTCCTTGACATCATCCAACACTAGTCAATTCTGCTACCGCTGATCTGGGCTCCCGCAACAAGGAATTGATCCAAGAGGTGGGCTTGTCAAGGATCCTGCCCATCAGTAGATCTTTTGAAATACAACTCCAAATCGTCCCAACTCCCTCCTCGAGGTATCTCGGATGTAATGGTGAACTCCTCTTCGATCTTTGTGGGCATTGCCTTCAGATCGTGTTTCTCATCTTTGTCCTTCTTCCTGAGAGGACATTGTGTAGCATAGTGACTCATCTTAGGACACTTGAAGCACTTGATCTTCGACACATCCTACTTACATCTTCGCTACTCCTGTTGTCCCTTTGATGCAAGGGCTACATTCTCCTCCTCCTCCTTGGGCTTCGACACACTGCTGTTGCTTCCGTTAAGCTTGCACTTGACCAAGTCTCTCCTCAACTCCTCTTTTTTGAGAGTTGCGCATATCTCATCGCAATTCGGCAAAGCCGCCCAACCCAAGATACTATAGACAAAGACTTACCACTCCTGTGAGACAGAATTGAGGTCCAGTATAACCAACTCTGAGTCTTAAGGTGTCGACCCCACATCATACAATTCATCATGGGTCTCCTGAAGCTTCGTGAGGAATGGATCCAAATTCTCCCCATTCTGCATCTGAGCAAATCTCAGCTTTTGTTCAAGGTACATCTTCCAAGCACCATCGTTTGGAAGATCCCAGATATAACATAGACAATGTGTCCCACATCTCCTTAATAGTCTCTTTGCTAGCGATGTGACAGACCACATGATCCTTCACTCTGTCGAGGATCATTCTTTTCGCCTTTTCCATCTCAGCCTTGTATTTCTTCAATAGATCTGCATCTGTAGGGACAACCACTACACTGTCAATGTATGTCTTGAGGGCATGCTCATGTAGAAGGAACGACATTCTTTCCTTCTAGATAACATAGTTGGATGCCCCATCTAACTTGTCCTGATCCCCTAAGCCACTGGTTTCTATTTTTGCCACAAATATAAAGTTGAATGACCTCCTCTCTCCTCTACATTGGTACTGGGCTAGCCTACGCAATCCCTACTGGAGCTAGTAAAAATGTTGCCCTTGTTGTTGCTCAGTTCGTGAGAATACAAATTCCTTGGCTAGGAATTCTTTGAGGAATAAATTCCCTCAACTGTGCTCCTTCCTTCTCCTTTGACATCTTTCTACCCAACAAAATAGCCTGTAGAAAAGATTGTGTCCCACCATCTCTCCTCACGTTGAGGCTTCTACATTGCTTCCTCTTCCTTGGAAAAATGTGATCTGGAAGCCCTTCTCTCTGTCAACTCACTCAGAGAGAGGCTACCTCAAAATTTTAGCCCTCCGGCTAGAACTGCGAAAACCCTCTGGGGTTTCGAACCGCTACCTCCTACAACTTTTTTGAACTCCCTCGTCTACTCAGTGTTGCGTATTTGGTACTGTTATTTGTTGGTTCGCCTGCGATGCTCCAATATAATGTGAAAATTCCAGAATCCCATCTAAATCACTGACTGAAGAAACTGATTAAACTTCTCCTATTTGTTAAATACTAAAACAAATTATTTACTACTTTCTACAGCAAATATTGAAGCTCACACACTACAGCGTTCACTTAATTAATTAATTTGCCTAAAACAAGAATAGAACAAATAAAGTAAGATGCACAAGTGACAGTATTTTTTGGACAAATGTCCCCGAAAAAAACCCAATGCAGGAAAAATGGTGTAGCAGCTCTGAGGTTTTTATATTATTAAGAAATAGTTTACGAATACAGCTGTGGATGCCCTTCCAGAAATCCAGTTAAAGAGAAAAATAAACTGGCAGAAAAATTAATGAGATTACCTCACTTTACCCAAAAATTCTAGTTGTTCTGGCAGCTCAACCAACTTTCCCCGACTATCTCTGTACTAGCCTTGCGTAGGCCCTGCATCAGCCTCAACAGGCTCTGCGTCAACCCAACTGGGAAATGTTTGCCCTCTGGAGTATGAAAATTCCCACACTGGAATCCCTGTTACAACAAACTGATGTTACTTCTCCTACTTGATTAAATCATACAAGTTATTTACTGTCTTCCACGGTAAAATTTCGAGTTAAATACATCTTCATCCTTCACTTAATTAATATATTTGCAGAAACAAAATACTGAGCAAGAAAAAACAATGCAACACACAGGACACAATTATTTATGGACAAATAGTCCCCGGAAAAACTAGCAACTCTGAGGGTTTATTATTATGCAAGAGAAAATTCTGAGTACAATTCTAAGATGCTCAACTAGAAATCCTTTACAGAGAATACTGAACAAAATACTGGTGAAATGATCTCACCCTGTCAGTAGAGAATCAATGATTGATCCCTCACCTCTAGAGGCTCTACATCACCCTCTATGTGGATTTTGCGTAGAAAGGTGTCACCTGGGAAGCTTCTGCATCACCCCTCCTGGGTATTACGCTGCCTCTCTACTCTGGATCCTCTGCTAGCTGAGAAATTGACTTTTCTACCTCCTAGACTCACACCCTGGCTTCCGGCAATTGAAATTCAAATTCCCTAAGTAGAAAATTGACTTCCCCTCACTAACTACGCTGCCTCTGTGTCAACACTGTGTAGGCCAGTGGCAACCTTCTTTTGGACATATTTTTGTCTTCTCTCTTCCTTGTACTCTCTAGAAATTCCTTCTTCTGGATTCTTACTACCGCTCTACTACAATATCCCCTCAATCAATTTTCTTCCTAAGAACTTCTCACTTCAGAAAATCGATTTTCTCAATCTCTCTGTGTGTTTTCCAAATGACTTTCACACCCCTTCTTATATGTTCTTGTTGGATAACCAATGGCCTAAATTATAACATAATCAAAGGCTCATACCATTTTGGTTTGACCCATGGCTTTCTCTAGAAGTTTCACTACTGATTATATTAATACCCATTAATATTTTAATTTTCCTAAGTTTAGACTTAGGAGCCCCATTAAAATATTAATTATTTAAAAAAATCACTTTTGGGTGGAGTTTCCCAAAATGCTTTCTGTGTTCTTTGGAATACCTGTGTCCAATCCTCTACAAACTTTGAGGCTTAGAGCACATTCTATGCCACCCAAAATCAACATGGAGTAGTTTCCAGCCCTCCTGGCTCAGAATTCTCAACTCCCCTGCATATTTCAGACTTTTGGACAGGAAGACTACGCTGCCTCTGTGTGAACCCTTCTAGCTCTGTGTCAGCTCTCCATGGTTCCTTTATCCCAACATCAACCCCTCGCGAGTCTGTGTTGTCTCCTCCTGGTGTCTCTCTGCTGCTGATCTTGGGTCTTGGAGAAGATACTCCAACCCAAATATCCCTGCCCCTCACTGCAGCTCCTCTGCTTTAGGAAATTGATTCACTGAACTTTCTCTGTGTGTTTTTCCAAGTGACCCTCAAGCCTCCTTAAATAATCTCCTCATTGACATTCAACGGCCCATATTAGAATCTAATTAATGGCTAAGATCATTTCTATTGGATCCTCGTCTTCTTTTAGAGGTTATGCCCACAGTTTATATTAATACCCTCTAATTATTTTATTTTCCTAAATTTAGACTTATGGCCCCTTTAAAAATAATTAATTATTTTAATAAAAATATTTCTGATTTCTTTGGAATACGTGCACCTAAGCCTCCCTGCAAAATTTGAGACTTAGCGGACATTTGATGCTACTATAAATCAACACTCCCTCTTAGCAAGGAATGTGATCTAGTAATGTCTCCAACTGAAGCATCACACTGTTCTGTAACATCTCCCTCTGTGTTGTTGATGTCTGACATGATTTCCACCAATGTCTGCTCAACTACTGCATCTGTACTATTGCTGACCCTGCCACTATCAACATTGCATCCGTACTGCAACTCCCTCTGAATTTTTGCATCCATGCTACTGCTGGAACTACCACTGCCAATTGCTACTACACAACAAATTGTTGTTGCTACTGCATCAGCAAAGGAAAACCATCCCAAATTATTGAACTAACTTTGTTTAGTATGATACCATGTGAATTTTGGAGCCTGATTGCTGCTATTCTTTGCACTGACCCTCTGAATCTACTACACTGCTACTGACCTTTGCTCTGTGCCATATGGACTATTTCCAACACTACTCTACGCTGCTCAAACACTGACACTCCTAGCCACTGCAACTGTTTTTCTGAAACTCCTCGACATCATCCAATACTAGTCCATCCTGCTACCTCTGATTTGGGCTCCCATAGCAAGGAATTTATCCAAGAGGTGGGCTCCTCAAGGATCCTACCCATCTATAGATCTTTCGAACTACAACTCCAAATTATCCCACCTCCCTCCTAGAGGTATCTCGGCTGTCATGGCGAACTCCTCTTCTTCTTCGATATTTGTAGTCATAGCCTTCAGATCGTGTTTCTCATCTTTGTCCTTCTTCCCGAGAGGACACTGTGTAGTGTAGTGACCCATCTCACCACACTTGAAACACATTATCTTCAATACATCCTTACATCTCTACTACTCTTGTTGTCCCTTCGATGCAAGGGCTACATTCTCCTCCTCCTCCTTGGGCTTCGACCCACTGCTGCTGCTTCCATCAAGCTTGCACTTGACCAAGTCTCTCCTTAGCTCCTCTTGTTTGAGAGCTGCCCATATCTCATCCCAATTCGGCAAAGCCGCCCTCTCCAAGATACTCTGGACAAAGAATTTCCACTCCTTTAAGATAGAATTAAAGGCCAATCTAACCAACTCTAAGTCTTGAGGTGTAGACCCCACAATAGACAATTCATCATGGGTCTCCTGAAGACTTGTGAGGAATGGATCCACACGCTCCCCCTTCTACATTTGAGAAGATCTTAGCTTCTGTTCAAGGTACATCTTTCCCTACTCGGAAGATCCCTGATATAATGTAGACAATGCGTCCCAAATCTCCTTAGTATTCCTTCTACTAGTGATGTGACAGACCTCATGATCCTTCACTTTGTCGAGGATCATTCTTTTCACCTTCGACATCTCAGTGTTCTATTTCTTCAACAAATTTTCATTTGCAGGGACTGTGAAAATTTCTAAACATAAATTCTATTACTGCATCAACTGATTTATTTTACCTACTTATTTCTCAATAAGTTATTTATGAAATCCCTTCAGTAAATATTAAAATAAATTCTACTACAGATATCACACCATTATATAGAAACAAATATATGCACAAGAATCGGACATATTAACACAATTATTTTTGGACAATTTCCCCCGGAAAACCCAATGTGGGAAAACCGGTGCAACAGAGGAGTGTTTTTATTAATCGTCGGCAACAATCTCTTTTATAGAAATATTTTACATATAAAATGGGAGAAAACACGTGAGACCTTTCTCCGAGACTTTTTGACACCCTGAAGGACTTTCTTTCTTAAGTGCGTCAACCTTGCATCATCTAGCTTGGCTCTGCATTGCTCCATCCTTCATTGCATCATCCATTGCGTCCTTGATCTACTTCTCCCTCTGCCCTGTCTCTCAGAGCCCCTACATCACCCTTTCTGAGCTTCCTGATTGTTGCTAGTCACCCCCTCTTCCTCCACCCTACAACTCTCCCTCTGAATTCGATTTTTTTCCTCTCTGAGAAAATCAATTTTCCTTGGGATACTGAGTATCTGCTGGTGTGCCTCCAAATGACCCTCAAGTCTTCTCTTATACTTTTCCTGTTGATGAATCAGTGACTGAGATTATGTCCCTAATCAATGGCTAAGATTAAAATAGATTTTATCTTCGTCTCTTAGAAGCTTCTCATCCTTATCCTTATTAATACCCATTAATATTTTTATTTTCCTAAGTTTATACATAGGAACCCATTAAAAATATTAATTATTTTAATAACTCTTCATCCGGATGGAGTATTCCAAAATGATTTCTAGGTCTTGGATATCTCATGTGCTTTAGCCTCTCCACCAATTTTCATTGCTAGAGCACATTCGATGCAACCCCAAATCAACACTCTCTCTTAGCAAGGAATGTGCTTTAGTAATGCTCCACCACTAAACATTACCTTGATCATTTGACACTGGTACCTGTGTTGATGCTTGTCTTGTTGCCCAAGATCCTCTGCACTGCTGTCTCCTATACTGCTTCCCATGGCTTCCACCATTTCCATTGCTACATCTGTACTACAACTCCCTCTCCATCTATGTCGTTACTGGTACTTCCTCCCAACACTGCATCTGCCCTGCAACTCTCTCTCAAATGTTGCACCATGATGCCCATAGCACTTCTAACTACTGCACTGAAACACCTTACGCATCCATTTCTACTACTAAAATGGATTCCTTATCATCCCCATCTTCTCATTGAAGTAAACAAACTTTGTTCTTCCAAGGACCTTGGTAAGAATGTTTGCATCCTGTTCTCCTATAGGAGTGTAGCTCAACTGTACAACTCCTCGTTGGACACGGTCTCTGACAAAGTGATACTGAATATCAATGTGCTTTGACCGATCATGAAATATTAGATTCTCAAAGAGCTTGATGCAACTCTGATTATCACACATGATCCTGGTCGCTTCCATCCTTCTTCTAAATAGGTTCACAAGCAATTTTCTAAGCCATATGGCTTCGTAGGAAGCTCCGCTAGCTGCCATATATTCTGCTTCATCTGAGCTCAGAGCTGCGAGTTTTTATTTCCTGTAGCACCAGGAAGTCATCCCCGATCCAATGTTGAAACAGTACCCAGAGGTACTTTTCCGATATACTGAACTTCCAGCCCAATCTGCATCAACAAACCCACTCATTCTGATATCATTGCTTATGGTGTACAAGATTCCATACTCGATTGTTCCCTGTATATATCTAAGAACATGTTTGGTTGTTGCCCAATGCACCCTCTTTGGTTCCACCATGAACTGACTGAGGG
>APFE031690275.1:33463-72813 GCA_000404065.3 Pinus taeda
GCAGCAATAATGCTGCAACTCCTAGGGCTCCCTTCTTTACTTTTATCAACCCGGTAGTTCGTAACAAACTTGGAAGCGATGGTGTTGTATGCACAAGTACTAGCTCTTACTACAGGCTGTCATTTGATCCACTGGCACATGTCCGCTAGGAGCTTAAGCCAACTTCTATGAGCTCTTAGAAGAAGCTTTTAACTGTGATGGACGAAAGCTAACTAAAAAGAGGCTAGTCTACTTGCAGAAAGAAGCTGAAAGCTGAAAGGAAATGCAAACCCTAGCAAACTAGTTTTACTGACTAACCCTACTGGTGCGAGAAAAGAGATGAAAGTGGTGGAAATGGATGCCATTTACTCTTGGAAAGATAAAATGCATGTGACTAAGCTACTTCTGAAGTAAAATCTGGAAAAGAATCTTTTTGTATTTTTGAGTAAGTTGGCAGAATTATTATGCATGTGCTTTAACTGTTTTTTACTGTGCAGAGGTTGATTGGCGAAAGGAAATGGAGCGGGCGCTTGCAAGAGGTTGGGAAGGTGATAAGAGGCCTAAGGGGTCCCTAGCACCCTTCCAGAGAGTTTCACAGCGATCAGATCTCGAGAAACTGCTCACGTGATCTTCTACATGAAGTCTGAAGCGGTTCTATAGGATGTTCTACAAGAAGAGCCGAGAGAGGATTTTGGAGGGTTAATGGTCGGAAAACGGTGGGAAAGTGGAAATGGAGGATGGATGAGGATGTGAAGGGGCCTAAGACCTGGTAGATGAAGCTAAGAAGTGATTAAGGTGGTTGGATTCATTCAAGGATGGAAGGAGCAAGGTTGCATAAAGATATGGAAATTAGGTCAAGTTGGAAAACTGTGCAAATGAAGGGAAGGAATCTTGGATTAGGGGTTGGAGTAGGTTGTATGATGGAGGAAGGGTAGGTAGGGAGGTGTTACATATGCTCTGTACATTATTTTCCAAACTGATCAAACAAAGACTAGGAAAACCAAAGATCTAGCTATTTTGACCTAATTCGACCTAAAAACCAGAAATCATGATGGACAAAAGTTTATTGGCAGAAAATCATGCAAGATAACTATGGAAACTAAGCAAGAACATATTCTAAACATGCAAGTACAATCGGTATCAACTTTCCTAACTAGAAATCTAACACTAGCAATCGCATGAAGAGGCAAAAACAGTGTTTTTATGGTAGCAAGTATGCCTTGGTCTTAGCTCATGGTCCCAAGGAGGGAGAGATGAGATCAAAGATTTATTGGTGGCCTTTTTGCAGGTCTTTTCCTTTACCAATCTATCAAATCAACTTGAAGCATGAAAATCTATTTCAATCATC
This sequence comes from Pinus taeda, assembly GCA_000404065.3. NCBI lineage: Eukaryota > Viridiplantae > Streptophyta > Pinopsida > Pinales > Pinaceae > Pinus > Pinus taeda. Next base: position 34,791 of record APFE031690275.1, read on the forward strand.
AAAAACAACCTAAGTAAAAAAGCAGGATTTTAATCTAAATAGCAGAAATTATTCTATGAATGTAGCAAAAACACATAAAAGTACACCAAGGAGGTACTGGCACTTGGGTTGGGCCCAACCCCAAGAGATAAAGCCTCCTAAGAAAGATCAGAGCTGGTGCAGATCTAGATTCATCTTTATTGATCAAGAAATAATAGTTACATCCCAAAAACTGTCTACAAGAAAAAGCTCGAAAATGTGCTGATACAGAGCTGCACTAAAGTGCTAACCTACTGACTGAAATCTAACTACAATCTAACTAAAATCTGATTAACTCCTAACTAAAAACAGACTAACCAAATGAGGCCTTGAGCCTTCTTATTTATACAAATTGAGGACCCCAATAGTCCTCCTAAACTTTAGGGACTCGGCTGCCAAAACTTGCAGTTAACAACAATCCTACTTGACTTGCTTGGCTGCCCCTTGTGTTCCAAGTTTTTGATGGAGAATTCAAGGTAAGGGCTCATAAATGAAGGGGACACCTTCCTACAAATCCTTTTCCTTGTTCTTCCACGAATTTGGCTGCCAAGTGCTCCTTTAAACCTTTTATTTTGTCTCAAAATTGACCAAAAATCTGCATAAAGCACATATTAGACTTTTTGGCATAATAACTAACCCAATTCACTCTATTAGCATAAATATAATAAAAAACATGCAATAAAATAATGAGAATGGTGGATTAAGTCGAATTAGGAGGCTAAATGAGCCCATATAATTACCTATTTTTGGGGCTCATCATCACCCCCCTATTGAAAGTGTTGCTCATCCTCTGAGCAACTAATCTATCTCTTCATCTTTGATTTCTTTGACTACCTCTCTCACATCCCAAGCTTCCAAGGTGATGTCCTCTTCTCGGTCATGAAACCTTGATTTTCTCTCTACCTCCTCCCACTGCCTGTGCTCCTTTTCCTGTAGCAATTTTGTTAGCACCTCAACCTCAGCGTGCAGCTTGTCCTCTCTCTGTTGTTCATCAGATGTTTCCTTGTCTATTGGAGGCCCTTCTTGCTACTGCTATTCTCACAAAATGGAGGGCCTATCTTCGTTATGACTTCCCTGTAGATGTAACTGCTATTTCAACAACTCATTCTCCTCCTGTAGTTTGGCCCTTTGACTGCTTTCCACATGCCTCACCATGGCCAATTCTTTTCTTGATTCCTTGAGTTGTTCTTCCAGGTGTCCTATGTCTGCCACACCCTTGGATTTGGCAATCCTCATCTAAGTGTGAGTCCTAACCCTTTCTTGTTCTAATGCAAAGAAGAGTGGCACTGCAAATTTCTGGGGAATGATCTTCCCGACTTCTAACAGGTTGTAGTATGAGCCCAAGCTAGGCTGAGGGCTTGGTTCCAGTATCTCCTTGGTCTTTTCTTCTCCTTGTGATTGTTTGGCCGCCTTCTCCTCCAATTTCTCGGTCTCCTTTAACTTAGCTAGAGTTTCCTGTAGAGATGTCTCAGCTTCCTGTAGAGCTCTATTTGACTCCATCATCCTAATTCTCTCTCTCCAGGTGGAGGTTTTTGGGCTTCCTCGTTCATAGGTGATAGACATCTTTGAAGGAGACTCTTCTTTTGGTTTAGTTGTTGTGTCCTCAATGACAATTGGCTCCTTTGACTGTGGCTGGGGTCTGCCCACTTTGATCCTTGTGCTTCTCCTACTTTAAAGCACATGGATGTTTGCCTCTTTCTCTTCCCTTTTTGTTTTGGAGGTGTGCTTAAGGCAGCAAGCACATCTGCTGCCTCCTTTACCAATCTCTCAGGTGATTTCTCCTCTTGTTGTTCTTTTTCCTTACTTCCTGTAGAAATCCCTATGTCAACTGTTTCTGTCTGTGTCATTGATATCTCAGGGTGTGTCTATTCTTTCTCTTGCTGGGTGCCTGCCTTGGCTGTGGCAACCTTCTTTTGGGCTTTCTTGGCCTTTTTCTTGCTAATCTTTGTCCTTTTTCCCTTCTCTCTTTTTGTTATTTTCTCCTTTTCTGTCTTAGGCTCAGCAATTTGGCCCATTTCCCATTTTTATTTCTGTTCTTTCTATGCTTGAATTTCTTGTGTTCCTTCACCATTGGTTTTCTCATCTCCTTCAGTGTGCTCCCCCTCATCACTGCTGGATGGGCTGATGTTCTCAGCCAAAGTTCTGATGTTATCATCCTTGGACATGTTTATGAAGATTTCCCAAGATATGGGGACAATGTAGTTGTGCAAAGCATCTTCCACCAATAGTTTGATGAGCCCATGATGGGCCAACTGACATGATATCCCTTCATTTAACTTTGTACCACATTCAAATATGCGACTGAAGAAGGAAATATGGGATGCTCAGTTTCTTGGCTGAAGTCAAGTCAATCCCATGCCTTAATTCACACAACACCCTGAATTGATATCCATAGATGATGACAACCTCCCTTCACATGTGATATACTTCATAATTTGAAAACTAACTTCACTCCAGAGAGGAGGCAAGCTTGGTCTTCTAAGCCCGCCCTTGACATGGTGTTGAATGTTCTTCTTATCTATTAATCAGAAAAGAAAATTCTCAGGAAAACAACAGTCAATCACTAAAACAGAGGACAACTGAATTTGGTGTTTTCTAAACCAAGGGAGGAGTTTCTCTTGTGTTCCTGACAATACTAGATGGCAATAATTCCCTTGTTTCTATCACCCAGAATTCGACTGTCGGTTTATTGAAAGGAGAACGTTGTTTTTGCAGAACTGAGCATAAGGGCACAAATTCTCTTCTCAACACATAGATAGATATGTAAATTCAGGTTTTCATGCACACATGGTGGCCTCTACTGTAGCATATATCTTCATTACCAGAGAATTTTAAAGATGATGAGGAGATTTCAGAGTGCAGAGAAAGAACTTGGGCAAATACAGTGAAATATGCAGGCAATCTTTCATAGTTTGCTGAATACACAGGTAGACTTTTACTCTCATTTTTCCATTTAATGTCGTGTTCAATTCACCATTTTGCACCAACAAATCATGCACAGAGAATTTTTCCTGATCCCACCTCGTTTTGAGCTTGAAATTCGATGAAAATCCTTGGTTTTCTTTCTGCAGGGTTGTTCTCTGCCTTTCCTATAGAAGCCTTCCTGTAGAAGGCTCTTGTTTCCTGTAGAACGAAACTGTGCTTCCTGTAGAGCCCGATAGGCGGGAGATTTAAAAAAACAAGCAGAAATATCAAAAAATCAGGCAGAAATCTTGCAGAGGACCATTGGTTAGCTGCTCTGGAAGTGGTGGATGCGTACTCCAGTTGGGGACGTCATGAAGACACAGTGAACAAAGAGTGGTGAATGCATTAACTGAGCTGTCTTTTAACTGCTGGCGTGATTCGTGGTGAGGAGATGAGGTGGTAGAAATGTGCGTTGGCCCCATGCAGACTGCAGAACTGTCACGAAACTTCATGTTTTCTACTTTTTAACCACTTTACATCATGTGCGCTGGAGTTTAGAACATCTGCCACTACCTGTTTTTTTAAATTTCTCGTGAGTCGACTAGATACGTGCACTGGGTGATCTCCGGATGAGTGCAATCGAACTAGCTGAGGGTGTCAGGTTAATTGGTTAGCTTTCTAGCTTAATCCAACCATTTCATTCGTTCATGCACTTTTGAATCATACAGATGCAAATAGAGGAACTGGTTTAGACACTTACCTGTAAGTCGACGTGCTGCTTGGTTCTTTTTGCCGCTGCATGCTCATATTCCATTGTTGCATGTCTGGATCCCTTATGCTATATGATTTTTGCTATCTGATGTGTGGCTATTTTTCTTGTGCAGGTATCCTTTAGCTAGATCTAAGCTGCAGAAGTCTGTTTCATCCTTCAGATTTGCACCCTCATGCTGCTGATGCTGGATTTTTGCAGGACAACGACTTGTTTTCTCCATAGCCCCTAAACGATAGATCGGATTGACTTGAAATTTTCTGAGCATGTTTCTATCATCATTATGCACCTCCCATATCAAAATTGTGGTCAATGGATGTACATATTTCGAGAAAAACTGAAAATGGTTGAAGGTGACAGAGGTCAATTTCTCGAAAACCGTGCACTGTAATTGGCTGAAACTGCTTGGGCAGGTTACTATCACCTATATGCATCTCCCCATGAAACAACTTTTGAAATGGATGCACAAATATGGAGAAAATGCAAAAATGGCTGAAGGTGATGGAGGCTGATTTTTTGGAAACCGTGCACTGGAATTAGCTGAAATTGCTTGGGCATGTTTCCATCATCCCTATACAACTCCCCATAAATAATTTTTTTAAATGGATGCACGGTTTTCACGTTAGGGAAAAAACAAATTTTTGTTCTATGTATTTTTGCTTCAAAGCATTCTGCAGGTTTTTTGCACAGTAAGAAAAAATGAGCTTGGGCTGTGATGCAGGCATGGAAATGATGGAAGAGGGGTTTAAAGATTGCAGGAGGATTTATGAACCCTTTATGAAGCTATCATGTTCGCCAAATTTCTTTTTAAAATTCATTTCTAGCTTTCTGTAATTTCTACAGGAACTTCTTGTAGAAAACACAGTTTTCATAAAAGAAGCACAATGTGGTGGAAAAAATGATGGAGAAGGGTGAGGGATGGAAAAATGGATGTCTACAAGCCTCATATACAGATTCTCAACCTTCAGGTCCTCTTCTAAGATCGATTTTGGCTTGTTTGCAGGCTCTATAAGATCTTCCTATAGAAGACACAGAACTTCCTGTAGAAGGTGAAATCTTGTCTGAATGAGACCAAATCTTGGGAAAGGGTAGTGGTCATGGAGGAATGGATGGTGAGGGGTGCTAGCAGCCTGGTGCTGACCTCTGTCCTTGTCTTGTGCGATCCTCCTAACCTGCAATGTCCTTCCTGCAATTATTCAATAGAAATTAGGTTTCTCTTTTTATTTTTTTTTTATTTTTTTTTTTTTAAACAACTAGGTGCCTCATGGAGGTTTTCACCCTAATTGCCTACCCTGGGTGCCTCCAAGGGAGGTTTTCACCCAAGGATCTTATTCTCTTTTTCTTTTCTCTTCTTTCCAACCCATTGACTACCTCATGGAGGTTTTCAATCAATGAGCCAATCTGAGGCACCTCCTAGGAGGTTTTCACCTTAGATTTTTATTTTCCTCTTATTTTCATTTTTTTCATTTTTTCGTTTTTCTCTTTTTTTTCTACCCTACCCTACTTGAAAAACAAAATAATTTTCAAGTATAAGAAAACTTCCAATGGAGCCATGTGCACATGGAGATTAGAGACAAAATGATGTGGAGGCTTGAAATGCATGCTTTGATAGGTATCTAGGTTTCAGAGACCAAATGATTTGACTTTGAAGGGATCAAGCATAGCTAAGGAAGAGAGTACTGCTGCAACTTAGTGACCGTCTGGAACCATATCTCAATATAGCTCTGATATCCATGGTCCTTTTGCTGATCTGGATCATTCTTCATGTCACCTTCTACCATGACCTTCTCATCTTCCTCTTTTTGTTGTTTTTTCTCTTGAATACATGGAGGATTTGATGGTAACCATGAGGGGGTTCTCTCGATCTCTGATTTTGATGTCTTCTCTTCATCAAGTGCAACCCATGGTTCTTTGATCTCCTCTTTTAAATCTTCTTTTGCTGGATGTGGTCCTTCAATGCTGTCAATATAATCTCTTTTTTGCAATACTCTTCCTGAGCTATGGTGAATATCATTGAGCTCAAGAGGAGTTGTTTGGAAGTGTTGTACCTCAACTTTGCAATTGGGTTGAGCTACTCTAATGTGCAAGTTTGGAAATGGTGGTATGGGTAGTTGAGTGGGGGTGTATATTTGAGATGGATGTGGATGGGGTTGTGGTTGGGTAGGTGGTGGAGGCAAAGGAGCGGGAGGAGAGTTGTACTGGGGCTTCCATCTCTGATGAGGTGCATTCCATTGAAGCTGTGGCTGAGCATAAGAGTGAAACGAATGAGCAACTAGAGGAGCATGGTATTGAGGAGGATACGACCAAGGAGGGGGTGTGGACTAGGAAGGATGAGCAAGGGGACCCCAAGAAGGCATGGAAGTGGCTTGAAAGGGGTTATAATAGGTCTGGGATGTCCTTTGCATTCCCTCCTAGTAAGTTGGGTCCATGTGGCCTCCTTTGGTTCATGAAATAGAGTGGTTCAGTGGCTCCTTTGGCCCTTTGATATGAAACTTCAAGTCCAGGAAAGGAAGAGCACTGATTCGTAGGATGGTCTTCTTCACAGACAAAACACACTTCTATGGAGTGCAATGGACATTCGTTCCTAGGATGATTTCTAGTGCACCTGGGACAAAAGATGGCCAAAGCCCTCTCGGCTTCCTCTTGCTTCCTTTGGATTTGCAAGGTATCTAGTTGCATGGCGAGAAACTGCCTCACCTCGCTCTTGAAGTCTTCGATCTGATTTGCAAATTCGTTTTTGGATAAGGTACTGCTCCCAACATTTTTGTTTGTAGCCATTTGCTCCAGAGGAATGTTTTCTTCTTCTTCTCCCCTAGAGGTTCTTCAAATATGTCTTGCTGTCCACCTAAGGGTTCTTCTTAATCACAACCATCAAAGAAGAGAGAAGGTTGGTTGTGTGAAGCAATGGGAGTGTTGTGCAAACATTTTTCTAAATTATCTCTACTCCTACAAGGCATGAAAAGAAATTTTTTTGGTTGATTTTTTTTTTTTTTTTTTTTTTTTTTTTTTTTTTTTTTTTGTTTCTGCTTGTACCTGCAAAACTGAAATAGATTGAACTGCAACTAACTATCTTGTTGAAATGAAAATGCGGAATTGAAATGAAAGCAGGAAAGGACTAATCTATTTTGCTGAAATGGAATTGCAGGAATGAAATGCTAGGCTACGCTTGCAGAATTGAAATTGCGGAATTGAAATGCTAATCTATGAAAGCAGGAAATGCTAATATACTTTTGCGGAAATGAAATTGAAACAATCTACTCTACGCTTGCTGAAATAAACTACTTAGCAGAAGGTTGTAGTAGAAAATAAAAGAAAAGCAACAATTACCAATACTCTGACGCTTCCCCGGCAACGAAACCAAAAAGATGGTGGGCCCCAGTATTGCAGCAATAATGCTGCAACTCCTAGGGCTCCCTTCTTTACTTTTATCAACCCAGTAGTTCGTAACAAACTTGGAAGCGACGGTGCTATATGCACAAGTACTAGCTCTTACTGCAGGCTGTCACTTGATTAGCTGGCACAAGTCCGCTAGGAGCTTAAGCCAACTTTTATGAGCTCTTAGAAGAAGCTTTTAACTGTGATGGATGAAAGCTAACTCAAAAGAGGCTAGTCTACTTGCAGAAAGAAACTAAAAGCTGAAAGGAAATGAAAACCCTAGCAAACCCTAGTTTTACTGACTAACCCTACTAGTGCGAGAAAAGAGATGAAAGTGGTGGAAATGGATGCCATTGACTCTTGGAAAGGTAAAATGCATGTGACTAAGCTAATTCTGAAGTAAAATCTGGAAAAAGCATCTTTTTGTATTTTTGAGTAAGTTGGCAGAATTATTATGCATGTGCTTTAACTGTTTTTTACTGTGCAGAGGTTGATTGGCGAAATAAAATGGAGCGGGCACTTGCAAGAGGTTGGGAAGGTGAGAAGAGGGCCTAAGGGGTCCCTAACACCCTTCCAGAGAGTTTCACAATGATCAGATCTCGAGAAAATTCTCACATGATCTTCTACAGGAAGTCTGCAGGGGTTCTACAGGATGTTCTACAAGAAGAGAGGAGAGAGGATTTTGGAGGGTTAATGGTGGAAAAATGGTGGGAAAGTGGAAATGAAGGATGGATGAGGATGTGAAGGGGTCTAAGACCTAGTAGATGAAGCTAAGAAGTGATTAAGGTGGTTGGCTTTATTCAAGGATGGAAAGAGCAAGGTTGCACAAAGATATGGAAATTAGGTTAAGTTGGAAAACTGTGCAAATGAAGGGAAGGAATCTTGGATTAGGGGTTGGAGCAGGTTGTATGATGGAGGAAGGGTAGGTAGGGAGGTGTTACAAATAGTTTGCACATTGTTTTCCAAACTGATCAAACAAAGACTAGGGAAACCAAAGATCTAGCTATTTTGACTTAATTCGACCTAAAAACCAGAAATCATGATGGACAAAAGTTTATTGGCAGAAAATCATGCAAGATAAATATGGAAACTAAGCAAGAACAGATTCTAAACATGCAAGTACAATTGGTATCAACTTTCCTAACTAGAAATCTAACACTAGAAATTGCATGAAGAGGCAAAAACAGTGTTTTTGTGGCAGCAAGTATGCCTTGGTCTCAGCTCATGGTCCCAAGGAGGGAGAGATGAGATCAAGGATTGCTTGGTGGCCTTTTTGCAGGTATTTTCCTTTACCAATCTATCAAATCAACCTGAAGCATGAAAAGTTATTTCAATCATTAAAAACAACCTAAGTAAAAAAGCAAGATTTTAATCTAAATAGTAGAAATTATTCTATGAATGCAGCAAAAACACATAAAAGTACACAAAGGAAGTATTGGCACTTGGGTTGGGCCCAACGCCAGGAGATAAATCCTCCTAAGAAAGATCAGAGCTGGCGCAAAGATGGATTCGTCTTTATTGATCAAGAAATTATAGTTACAGCCAAAAAACTGTCTAGAAGAAAAAGCTCGAAAATGTGCTGATACAGAGCTGCACTAAAGTGCTAACCTACTGACTAAAATCTAACTACAATCTAACTAAAATCTGACTAACTCCTGACTAAAAACTGACTAACCAAATGAGGCCCTGAGCCTTCTTATTTATACAATTTGAGGACCCCAACAATCCTCCTAAACTTTAGGGACTCAGCTGCCAAAACTTGCAGTTAACAACAATCCTACTTGACTTGCTTGGCTGCCGCTTGTGCTCCAAGTTTTTGATGGAGAATTGGAGGTAAGGGCTCATAAATGAATGAGACACCTTCCTACAAATCCTCTCCCTTTTTCTTCCATGAATTTGGCTGCCAAGTGCTCATTTAAACCTTTGATTTTGTCTCAAAATTGACCAAAAATATGCATAAAGCACACATTAGACTTCTTGGCATAATGAATAACACAATTCACTCTATTAGCATAAATATAATAAAAAACATGCAATAAAATAATGAGAATGGTGGACTAAGTTGAATTAGGAGGCTAAATGAGCCCATATAATTACCCATTTTTGGGGCTCATCAGTCACCCCCTCTTCCTCCACCCTGCAACTCTCCCTCTGAATTCGATTTTTCTTCCTCTCTGAGAAAATTTATTTTCCTTGGGATACTAAGTATCTACTGGTGTGCCTCCAAATGACCCTCAAGTCTTCTCTTATACTTTTCTTGTTGATGAATCAACGACCAAGATTAAGTTCCTAATCAACGGCTAAGATTAAAATAGACTTGATCTTCGTCTCTTAGAAGCTTCTCATCCCTATCCTTATTAATACCCATTAATATTTTTATTTTCCTAAGTTTAGACATAGGAACCCATTAAAAATATTAATTATCTTAATAACTCTTCATCTGGATGGAGTCTTCCAAAATGATTTCTAGGTCTTGGATATCTCATGTGCTTTAGCCTCTCCACCAATTTTCATTGCTAGAGCACATCCAATGCTACCCCAAATCAACAGGGACAACCACCATGATGTCGACGTATGTCTTGAGGGCATGCTCATGTAGAAGGAATGTCATTTTTGCCTTCCAGATGACATAGTTGGATGCCCCATCCCACCTGTCTTGATCCCTTAAGCCACTAGTTTCCATTTCTGCCACAAATAGAAATTCAAATGACCTCCTCTCTCCTCTACACTTTTGCTGGGCTATCCTACGTATTGTAAGGCTAGGAGGTAACTCCTCAAATGAATTGTGTTTATTCCTTAAGATTGCTCATTGTTATATACATGAGGGAGTGAATCTTGGGTTTCACCTCCCAATGACTTCGTTTTCCATTATTTACAAGTGTTTACCCAATCCCAATGATTAGGTGTCAACATTCCCCCGTTAATCTGAAGGGATGTTGGTGAGTCCAAGTATCGTTCTGAATCTTTCAAACTTTTCTCTTCCAAGTGCTTTGGTGAAGATGTCTGCAATGTGATCATTAGTGGAACAATGGCATAGATGGATTTTATTGGCCTCAACTTGATGTCGAATCAGATGGTATTTTGTATTGATGTGCTTCGTTCGATCATGGAACTTTGGGTTCTTGGCCAACTTTATTGCAGAGATGTTGTCAATCATGAGTGGAGTTGAATGTACTTGTTTTACTTGCAAATCTTTCAGAATTTTCTTGAGCCACAAAATTTCTTTTGTTGCCTCAGCTATTACCACATATTCTGCCTCTGTTGTGAAATCTACTGGAACTGATTTTTTGTGTGATCTCTAGGAGACAACTACCGATCCAAGATTCATAGCATAATCTAAAGTAAATACCCCAGTTTATTTGTCTCCATCGAAGTTTGAATTAGAGTATCTAATCAAGATGAGGTCACCCATTTGTGTATAATTGAGTCCAAAGTCTTGAGTTCCCTTCAAGTACTTTAGAACTCTTTTTGAAGTAGACCAATGTCCCTCACAAAGCTTTTGCATAAACCTGGAGAGGATTCCAACAACAAACGAAATGTTTGGTATGGTAGTAGTCAGGTAGTTGAGACTTCCTACAAGTTGTCTATACTTTGTTGCATACTCAAATTATTTTCCTTCAATGGAAGTGAGCTTTAAGTTTTGTTCCATTGGAGTAGTCAGAGGATTGCACTCAGCCATGCCAAACCTATTCAACAGATCTCTAATGTACTTCTTTTGGGCGAGGAATATACACTTCGGATGTTGAGTTACTTCAATTCCAAGATAGTAGTGAACATAGCCCAAGTCAGTCATTTCAAAACCTTTCCTCAATTCCTTCTTTATGGATGCAATGTAGCTTTCATTGTTCTTTGTCATCAAAATATCATCTACATATACCACAAGATATACAACTGCTTTGCCAACTTTCTTGACAAACAAAGTTGCATCATCAAGATCATAATGTTTAAAGTTGAGTTTTAGAAGATGCTCAATTAACTTTTCATACCAGGCTCGCGGTGCTTGCTTGAGGCCATACAAGGATTTCACAAGTTTGCATACTTTATGCTCATGTCCCTTCAAAACAAATCCTTTAGGCTGGGATATAAAAACATTCTCTTTCAAATCTCCATTCAAGAAAGCAGTTTATACATCCATTTGATGGAATTTCCAATCATTCTGAGCTGCTAAGGAAAAGAGTGTCCGGATGTAGCCCATTTTGTTGTGGGGGAAAAAGTCTCGTCATAATCAACCCCTTCCTTGTTGTGGGCAAAAAATTATCCTCATAATCAAATCCTAAACCAATTGGCTTGATTACTTTCCTACTCAATTTTGTCCCAAGGCAACTTGCATGTGGATGCATCATGTGATCCATCTCTATTGCAACGTATGCAATGAAGATCAGACTTTTCTCCTTGAGAGTGTCTTCCCCCCTGCCTATGGAATTTCTTCTTACTCTTCCTCTTCGACAACTTCTTCAAAAGATTGAGGAGCTATCTTCTTTCCAAAATCTTTCTCTCTATAAGAAAATTTATTCACAAGGGAGTCAAAGGTAATTTCTCTAGGGTTTCCATTTGCTTGCAATGATTCAAGATAATTTGAATAAGTGGGATAAAGTTCCTGTTGATTTTGGGTAGCATCGGATGTGATCTAGCCTTGAAATTTGGTGGAGAGGCTAAGGCACATGAGATCTCCAAGACCCATAAATCGTTTGGAGAAATTCCACCCGGATGAGGAGTTATTAAAATAATTAATATTTTTAATGGGTTCCTAAGTCTAAACTTAGGAAAATAAAAATATTAATGGGTATTATGAAAGATAAGGGTGAGAAGCTTCTAAGAGATGAAGATCAAGTCTATTTTAATGTTAGTCGTTGATTAGAGACTTAATCTTGGCTTTTGATTCATCAACAGGAAAAATATAAGAGAATACTTGAGGATCATTTGGAGACACATCGGCAGATACTCAGTATCCCAAGGAAAATTGATTTTCTCAGAGAGGAAGAAAAATCGAATTCAGAGGGAGAGTTGTAGGGTGGAAGTAGCCCAAAATATTTTTGGGTTTTGTTGGTCTGGGGCTGGAGAGTATTGTCCTAATTTTCCAAAAAATTTGGAGCAAATACGAGGCCTCAAATATAAATTTGCCTCCAATAGCAGTAGCATAAAATTTTTGGGCATAGTGTACAACCAATGAGCCTATTTCAGCATAGAGTTTCCTTCATTCACACCTGAGTTTGGCATGATTTCTTTAGCAAGCTCAGGTGCACTCATTCCACTACATTTTGTACTCAACTTATCATCATATATTCAATGAAATGGCCCATCTCTATTGTTTCTTCTCAACAGTGTTCTAAATTTATCGTTCTTGTGGATATTTCAGATTGGATGCTTAATTATTTTTCTATAGCTAGTTCATGTTTTGATATTTCACTATATTTCTTTAGTTAGCATATTACAGGTATGTCGTTCTCTTTGGAATCAATGGAGGCAATCCAATCTGAAAGAGCACAAGCAGTGAAAAGATTAGTTGTTCATGATGAATGATGGGATAGGATGGGGTACCTCTTCGCATTTACTAAGCCAATTGTGGATTTGCTCCGCATGTTTGATACAAATATGCCTAATTTAGGAGAGGTGTATGATGGCATTGATTCCATGATAAATAAGATAAGGGTGGTTATATATGCCAAGGAGAAGGACCCAAATGAAATGTTTTACAGAGAAGTAAAAGATATATTGACCAAAAGGCGGAACAAGATGTCTAGCTCGTTGCGCTTTCTGGACAATGAAGCGAATCCAAAATATTATTCTACATAGTTTCTAAGTGATCTAGAAAGAACTGCACCAAACAAAGGCCCAAAATTTTGAAAACAATTTAAACAAGCTTTTAGAAAGCTTTTTGTAGATCCTAAAATTGGGATTTGGATTTGTTCAAAGTTTGCTCATTTTGTGGGAGAATTATTTTCAGTGCTGATATTGATTATATGTGGGACAAGACCAGATTAAATCCAATTGATTGGTGGAACTACTATGGTGGGGAACTTCCACATATCCAAAAATTCGCCATCAGGATCTTGTCACAGGTTGCTAGTTCCTCTTCAACAAAAATAACTAGAGTACATATGGCTTCATCGATTCGGTGAAACAAAGCAAATTGGGCTCCAGGAAGCAGTGTTGATAATATTGGTGATATTTCGCGAAATATCGTGAATATCGCATGATTTTCAGGAAAACAATATTTCGACAGGTAAATATCACGATTTTTTGAAATTTGAAAATATCGCGATATTTTGAAAATCTCAGCTAAATATCGCAATATTTTGAAAAAATTAGCTAAATATTGCCATATTTTGAAAACCTAACTTAAATATCATTATTTCTTTATATGTTTAAAAATTTGGAAAAAATTATTGTTTATGTTTACCGGTATTTTTGATATTTACATTGATATTGCTGAAAAGATGTTTTCAAGACCCTTGCCGATATTTTTTTGAGAACTAGTGTATGTTCATTCGAACCTTCTCCTTCTGTCACACAAGAGTGATGAATACAAATTTGGGCCCACCAAAAAATGGGATGTGGAACCAGAGTTGCTTGAATTGGATATGACATTGAATGCCAGGTCTCATATGGCTTTGTTTGATGAGGAGGCACCAATAGTTGGATCTTCAAGTGGACATGGCAGCAATTCTCCCACTCTTGGAGAGGATGTAGTTCTTAGTGGCATGAATGAAGACATATTTGATGATATGTAAATGTAAATTATGATGGTGTTTTAAACTTTTGAACAATGAACATTGAATACCATAATATGCCATATGAATTATGAATAATGATAGTAGACTGCCAGTCATAGTTCATTTTGTACTTTGTACTATGTAGTGTGCATTATTAATTTTGGTGATGATTTTGTAACTTGTCATGTTGATGATTGAAATTTGAAACAAAAACTTGATGATATGTTGAATCATGAATGTTATAATAATCATTAATGATGATGACAATGTTTATGTTGAATTGATGATGATGATAGATGATAATTGATTATGTATTTGTAAATATAGAAGCTAGATTCTAAAAGATGAATGGTAATATGAAATTATTATTTTGTTATAAGTATGTGTGTGTATGTGTGGTTTCCTTGTCGTATCATATCCAAATTTTTTGAAAATTTGTCGTATTTGTTTCAAACCTCGTATTCGTATTTGTTTCAGTGCAACTTAGCATACAAGTTACCAGTCATCAATAATATCTTTATTAGCATCAATGCTATCAATCTAATCAATGTGTTCCTGAATCAAACCAATCAATAGCTGGTACAAAAATATGAGAGTTATTCAACTTATTGCTAAAGGGTGTTGCTATAGATTTGTCATTTGCCCTTTTGATTGCAAGCTTCTCTAGGTTTTCTGTCAAGCTTCAATTAGTATTGTATCCATCCAAGATGTTACAACTCCCTCTTTCCAGCTGAGGTAGGTGAACTTCTTCTTTCATTAAGCCTTCTTTTTCATGCTGCCATCTAATTGACTTCTTTGATGCATACTTCAAATTTATTTCTCCTTGTCTATTAAGATTTTGAAAATTCTTCGTGCTTTGTTGCGTTCTTACAATTATTCCATCTATTATTCAAGCTTAGATAGATTTTTTCTTGACCCAGAAAATTTATTAGAAGACTATGAAATAACAAAAGGAAAAGTGCATAGACAAAACAGAAAAAGTAGTAATCAAAGAAAGGAGGTGTAGAATACTTTTCTCTTTGAGGAGAGTCAACTCCCTCTTAATCTTGGACCTTTTCATCAACCTTATCTTCACATTAGAATGATGTCTTTCCTGTATTTCTCAAGAGACAGGTTTTCTTTTCTAGAGCAGAAATGATTAGTTAGGAATTTTGTTTCTAAGGTTTTCCAAATCAAACCTTTGCTAGGGTTTACAAACCCTATATGCTTCAAGTTCCAAATTCTTCAAGACCTGCCATTCAAGTATTGCAAATTCTATAAGCATACTAATGGGTTAGCCGCAAATCCTAGAAATGTTATTAGCAAGATCTCTATACGTGAGATGGAATTCATTTCATTCCTTCAATTCAAAAACCTAGCCTTTTTATGCAAGGATGGAATCTGGATGCTACCATATCAATTAAGTCATGATTTCTAATGTAACTATGCAGACCCTTTTGTAGTACGTCACTATCTTTCAAAAGATCATTAACTTACTATTTATGTCAATTCCTAAATGTGAATTCACGATGACCTAAAAGACTTGGTATCATGTGAAATATAACTGACATAGGTTATTTGATGCAAGTGAATTAAATTTATACATACGTCTTCAATTTTACCTTATTCATCCTTGGTAGAGATCAAATCCTTTGAATTTTCTTCAAATGTCATGTACCAAATTTTTCCAACAAAGGTTCCTCAATCCTTCAACCATTGTACTAGGATACAAACCACAAAAATTTCTTTGGGTTGCTTTCTTCATCTTGGTTCCTTTCAAACTTCATAGATAGGTGAACTTTATTTATGTAAATTTTCCTTCTTTTATGTATAGGAGAGTAGTATAGAAACGTCACATACATGTGCCACTGAGATGATCTTCATATGATTTCAGATGTCTTATCATAGTTCTTTGATAGAGTTCACAAAATCACAAAGATGGTCCTTACAGTTTCGATCCCTTCCACTATATACTACTGAAAAAATATCACATGTCTATTCTTCGAGGTCAACTACAGAGATCATCCTTGTAACAAAGTCAACCTATATCTTTAAATCAAACTTTTTTTCTTCACATATATCATGAAATAACATCCTTTAGGGCATCACATAGATAAGAGAGTGTTGCATAAAACATATAATGCCACAAAACGTTCAGATGCTATTTTTAGTATAGTGCCACAGCAGGTTCAGAAGCCACCACAAAAGTTTAAGATTTGTCACAGGTTCATACCCTTTTCTTCATCCTTGTAAACACTTCGTTGTCCTTGAGAATTATTGGTATAGAATACACATATAAGAACTCTTATTTTGAAATTAGATGTTGCATCATACTTGTTTTTTATTTCATAGTACCTCTAGAGTTTGATGCTACCACATAGAGAATGGGACGAAAATTTTCAAACTTGTCATTTGTTCCACGCCATTTGTTCCAAATCATATCTACTTAAACTTCAGAAAAATTGGATGCCTTGGATAACTTGGATCTTGGTGTCATTATGAATGCCTTGGATTTCAAATGTATTATGCTACAGTAAGGGGTCTCAAATCACCATAGTCACGAAAGGTTCACAAAATCAAACCTCTATTCAAATTTGTAATCTAATTAACTCCTTTGACTTGTTCCTTTGCTTGATATATATGCCAATAATTTGCTTTTGTATATTAGTCATGATTCATCCACATGCTGTTTAATGAATTTTTTAATATATATCACGTCACAGAGATATAGGTGTCATAGAAGGCCTGCCTTATCATAGAGATAGATTCTATAGGAACTCGCATCAGCAAAGAAATGTTCCATTGGATTTTCATGTCACCAAAGAGAGACTTCATTAGGGGAATTTTGAGGTCTAAAATGGGCCTCCTAAGAAAAATGTACTACCAAAATAAAGTTTATAAGAACCAATAAGATTCAAGATGATGATGTCAACCATGGGGGGTGATTCACCATTTTTGGAGTAAAAAAGTAAAAAGTTTAAAAAATAATAAAATAATAAAACTATTTTTTCAACTCATATTTTCCACTTATCTCCCTATGGTTTCACTCAAATTTCGAGCAACTCATTGAAGTATTACCCATGTTGCATATTTTTTATGGACCCTATTGCACGAAAAATGAGAAATACATGAAAAACATGATTGCAATCACGGTTTTCATGTAGCAAGGTTCATCGAAAGTATGCAACATGGGTACTCCTTGGATGATGAATCAAATTTTGCATCCAACGAGAGTTGTTGCTCAAAATTTGAGTAAACCCATAGGGAGATAAGTTGAAAATACAAGTTGAAAAATTAGTTTTTTCTTTTTTCCATCTAAAATTTTATGATGTAATCTAATCTTATTTTATTATTTCCACTATTATTTTATATTTTCCTTAGGAGGCCCATTTTATAACTCAAAATTGTCCTAATGATTACTAAAACTTGCATCAACATTATGACGTAAGTTCGCATCATCATTAACACAGAAGTTGGTGTTTGTAGCTTGTATTCACAGAGATAGAAGATGCCACAACTTCATCTTATATTATAGAAGAAGGTGCTTTAGATTCCATGCCATAGAGTAATGAATTTTAGCCTTTACATAATGTATGCAATTATCTTGTAATGAATTTTAGCTTCTTAGGTTTTCTTGTACAACATACTTAGTCCTGATTAAGGCTTCTTCAATGGTGCTCTTTCCTTCACCATAGCTCTGATACCATGTTGAGAAATCAAGTATAGTGTAGATTAAAACTTGATTCCTCTTCTTGATAGTTACTTTTGATTATTAGATATTATGTGTTATGTATTCTCCATCAAGAAATTATACAAATGTTCAATCAACCAGGAAAAAAAAGAGACAAGAGACACCAAAATTAGGCTCTAAGCCAGGGAAAAGTCCCACAAGGGGGAAAACCCAACAATAGTCATTCTCTTATAAATTAGATCAAAATGAGACATCCAAGAATAACCAAGACGAGAATTGCTACCAAAATTCCAATTCATTTCCAAAGTCAAAGTCAACATACGTCAACCTCCTGAAATTTCGCTCCTAAAATTTCAAACCTACAATAAGCTCTGAAATTCAACCCTACAACTAGATCAGAAATTCAGTCTTTCTCACTGAAAATCCTCCACATGTTCAAGTTCTTTCTCTCCTTCTTAGTCCTTTTTTTCCATTACTTAGGTGCACAAGATAAGTATGATGATGATGATTGAGTGTCCTTCAAAGTGATTAAATTGTCCTCTATATATATTTGTCCAGGAGGTCGAATAGGTGGCTCTTGGAAGCCTAGGTTGACTTGTTCCCAAGGAGGGCCGACTTGAAGATTTTGGTCGACTTTGACTCAATATAAAATTAAAAATTATTTTTCTTACAACTTTCAAAATGGGACATGCTTCAAGTACATTTTCTTTGACTCAAAATAATTTCTTTTTGGTTGTTTTTGATTCTATGAGCATGAAGAACATGCTTTGACCAGGAATAAAATATAATAATGAATATAATAAGTCAATCAATAATAGATTAACATTACATTATGAAGACCAACACTAGCTACATCTTCAACATCTTTCTCACTTAGTAAAAATGTTACCATGTTACTACTTCTAACCATTGGGACATAATTACTTGGGATAAGTATACCATTAAGCTTGACCATTGGTTACTACCTAGAAATCAAGTTTGGTAGCCTATTCACATCTTTTCCATTAAACTCCTTTAAATTTCCATTCCATCCATTTCCCTTAACATATTGTTAACACACCAATGATCAGCCAAAGAGGGTCATTTAAAAAAAAAGTGCAAGCCTAAAAAAAGAAAGGTCAAATCAAGCCAAATAAAGGGCTAAATAGGTAAAGAGCAAAAAAAACTAAAAAAAAAAACCACTTCATCATGCACCTATCGCACTCCCCCCTTCAAAAGTCCTAAGAGTAGAATGTATATACGAAGAAAGAGGAAATAGAAAAATTAAATAAAAATAAAATAAAGGGGAAGTGAGTGTAGGTCGAAGTAGCAAGAGCTCCCTCTTACAACACTTTGCAAATAAATTTCCTAGCCACAGTTTAATCGGCTAGTTGAACCAAAACTATACCCTCGACACACTTTATGACTTTGGAAGTTAATCAATGTTACCACTTATTCTCCTCATAAAAAGAAAAAACTATCATCCACCTACTTGAACTTAGAAGACTTGGGAAATACTTTTTGTTTTAGTGCAAAGGCACGTGTAACAAAGGTAAGGTTGTCCCCTTTTTTAGGTTATTAAGTAAATTTGTAACATTAGATAAGTTTTTTTAGATTAATTTATCATATCTATGTTGGTGTGTAACCATTTCTTGAAGTTGGATGTGTTGTTGAAGGTGTTGAGCTAATCATTTTCATCTTATCAACCAACATGAAGAACTACATGATATTCCATGGTCTACATTGCCATTTATTTGGAGCATTGTTTTGTAATATATTAAGTTTTCTATCACAAACATGGAAAATTTTATTTACCCATGTGAAAAAAAATAAATACAGAAGGGGAAGAAAAATTTAATGTAAAAGAATTAGTTTGTCAAATGAACACAATTGATTCTATTTTTTCTAGAAGTTTCAAAAGTGATTAACCACTTCTATTATTTAAATTGATCTTCTAGAAATGGGGAATATCTTATTATTATTTTATTTTGATCACATCAAAAGTTTGATACCACTGGAATTCTCCCATGGTATTTGATTTTCCCTTGGAGTTATAACTGATGGGTTAGAGACCTCCTTACTCGTTAAAAGGAAGGCACTCTATCTTACTCAACATGAAATCTTTTTTGGAGGAATAACAAAAAATTTCTAGCATTCTTCTTTAGATATTCCATTTGTATTTTTGGGTATTCTTATTTTCCTTCCATACTTTCGAGTGGGAGGGATTCAAAATATCGTATTTGGAGTAAATGAGTGCAAAGAGAGGATTTGTCACTACTGCAAATATTTTGATTTAAATCTTTGATTTTTCTCCCATACCTTGGGATACTACTTTGGAACTAAATAATTTCAAAGGGAGGGATCATCACTACAAATATTTTTTCATTAATTATGTACATTTTGTAGCAGCTGCAAGACCCTTCAAAATTTTGATCCAAATTTTGGAGCCTTCCTTGGTTTTTCCTTTGATGGTTGTAAACACTTGAGCCCACCCCATGAGCTCTTGTGAAGTCTTTTCACCCTTTTGCTTGTTTGACCAACGGTCGTCTTTTGGCATATTGATTTCTTTGTCATGATTGTGATCTTGTTCTGGTGAGTTTGAAGGTTTTCGTTTGTGCGTTTGGGTTGTCTCCGCTATGTGAACACCCGTCGTACTCACACACAAAGTTGTAAGAACTATCACACAAGTGTCGTCATGGTTGTCTGAAGGTCTATCTCAAGTGTCACGCTTATTTCTCTCATCTATAAGATAGTCGCACTGAGGGCATGCTTTGTGTTTTTGTACTGGTGGTATGTTTTGTCCCTCGTTAAAGTATGTTAAGTGTGTGATCACAATGTCAAGTCAGCACAAGTTCACATACTTTCAACACTTAGCCATTTCCCTAAAAATTTGTCTCACCGATCAACCCTCTTCCACTAGACCCTGACTGAGCTATACTGCACTGTCTCAACCCTCAATGACCCTGATCTGCTTCCCAAAACTGTGCAGTCCTTGAGGTTGTCCTTTAGGTCAGTTGCACTGTGCAATCCCGGAGATGAGTAGCATGTCTACCTCCCAGAACTGTGTAGAAAACTGCCTCCATGTCCAAAATTAACTGCACATTTCTCAAGCATAGTCATCAAGCCTCCTTTTGTTTTTTAGAAGCTTGCACTTGACTGAGACCTAGTTCTGCACTGTTCTCCAAAACTGTGTAGGTGTGCCTAGCTGGACCTTTGCTGCCTTACTCTGCACTATTCTCCAAAACTATGTATACATGCCCAGCTAGCCCTCTACTGCCTTGTCCTGCACTTCTTTCAGAAACTACGTAGACATGCCCAGCTGATCCCCTTCTGCCTTGCTCTGCACTACCTTCAGAAACTACACAGACATGTGTAGCAATACCCCTATTGCCTGTCCTGCACTTTTTTTCCAAAACTGCACAGTCATGCTCTGTAGGTCCCTTGCAGCGTATTCATGCCTTGCTCTTGAAAACTATGCAAAATGGCACAACATGTCCCCTGCAGCCCTATCTTGCCTTCCCTCTAGGAACTATGCAGAAATACCCCTCAGGGTCCCACCTTGTAGCTTCCACTGGCGTCCTTCACTATGCAATTCTACCTCCCAATGGCCACTGCGCATTTTTTCTCGACAGTGCAGGTTGTACTCCTAAGTTCCTCATTCTAGCTTGAGTTGCACTCTGCGTTCTCTTAGTGAGTTGCTCCCCCTCCATGTCACCCGAAACACAAGAACAATGCATCATGCTAGACTAGGAGGTTTTGGATTTTTTGTTGTCCCGTCATGAGTGAATTGCAGGAATAGGTACACTGATAGATCATGGCAAGATGATGAATGAGATGAAAAAGGAGCGCACATGCTAGAAGACTTTATTGCAACTCGACGGACATACCAAGCACATCAAGAAACAAGTGAGAGGAACACATGCACAAAACCATCAAGCAAGACCAAGTCCATCGAAGACCCCGCAGAACTATGCCATACGAAGGAGAAGACAAATCACACCAAGACTACATCCATCACTCAGCAACGCAACAACTTGACATGGACACAACAATCAACCAATACATGTTAGTGGTGTCGTGAGTTGTCTTGGCCACATCACCACTATGGGCCATATCCATTGTAACTCAATGTAATGTAAAGTGAAGTCCAATGGACGCACACAAGAAGTTGGAGAGTCATGTCAGTTGAAAAGTCATGGGAAGTTGAATGGTCATGAGGGTAGTCCAAGAGTCACAAGGGTCAAGCATCACCCTTGGCTATATATATCCCTCTCATTGTATGAGTAAGGAATTTAAAACTTGGCTCCTCCACATAGCCTTGAGATCTCGTAGTCTATTATTTGAGGAGCAAGGAGTGGCTCCAACGTCCCACTACTGGGACAAGTGATGTATGGTGTACAAATGTGTCTTCGGAATTTTTCTTAATTCAGAAGCCTGTTAAGGCCAACATGTTTTCACGCATGTTTTGTAGATGTTTGGAAGACTACTCTTTAAACATTTGTAATGCATGTTTTCTCAACTTGTACTAAGATAGTTGAACTACTTTGGTTATTTTAGTACTTACATTGTTGGAGATGTGTTGTATTATTTATCATTATTGTCTCATCCTTATTTACTACTCTGCAGGACATTAGATAGACCATTCTTGTTTATTGGTTATAACGACTATCACCTCTATGTGAACTACTCTGTTGGATGGTGTACGTGTTTTCCCTTTCACTTTGGTTTTAACTACTACCACATCCGTTGTGGACTACAACGTTGGATGCTGGACAGACCCTTGTTGGTTCGCATGTGTTTCTCCCTGGGTGGTACTATTACCTCTCATCTAGAGGCTTACTTTACTCTCTCCCTTTACAGTAAGAGAACCTGGACACAAGTTACATTACGCACTCACCAGGCATACTCACCTCATTTTTTTAAGATACAAGCATAACACTCTCATGAGTTGAACAACAAGAGCTAAGGAAAATCTCTAAGATAATGGAAATTGGGCCATCATACTGGATGGGACTCCTGCACTAAATGGTGTGAGGTCTAGTTGGGACTTCATACCGTGGAGTTCCCTTGAATGTTGGTGGGTCCAACATTGTCAACATTTCTAGCGCTAGAAGGAGGGCCGCCAACAGTTTATGGTTGAATGTCCTACCAACCCCACTCATCTATCATTTGGTCGAAGTAGTAACATGCACTCCCTCTCCCCTACGCACATCCATGTTGTCTGTCTCATCACCCATCAACTTGCTAAAGCTATTGAACTAATTCCAAGAGTGCACGCTCTTCCTATTCACAAAAAAAGCAAAAGACTACTCCCACGGGAGTGGTAGTCTCATCTATGGAAGAAGAAATCTTTGCCACTTTTGAAGAGATGGTAGAAGATATTGAAAATGAAGAGGAAACTCCAGTCTTATGAGAGGGAGAAGAAGACAACTTCTTACTCTTGGGCTCAGGTTCCAGCACAGGAGGTGGAGGGGAAGGCAGTGGAGCAGGCGGAGGCAGAGACGAACCGACAGATTCATAGGTTGAACCATTAGATTCAGAAGAATATGAGGAGGACGAAGAAGAGGAAAACATGGCTGAGAAAAATATAGAATGGATGGCCCAAGGTCCACTGGCACTCCCAGGTGTCTTGTGCAAGATGCTAAGACACACAGAGAAGATGTTAACAAAGTATGAACCTGACATGACAGTGAAGGAAGAAGATAACTTAGACACGTTCTACCTACATCTGTAGACACTCGAGTTATGTTATGACGATGTTTCATGTAGACTGTTTCCATGTACCTTAGATGGCAGAGAAACTATATTGTAACACAACCTTCCTGTGAACTCCATTCAGAATTTGGGGGTTTTCAAGAGAATTTTCCTTGAGAAGTTTGTTGAAGACAAAACCCCCACTATGTTGCTAAAAGAGTTGGGTAGTCTCAAGATGGGGCAAAAAGAAAAATTCAAAGATTTCAACTAGAGGTTTAACCATATCTTTAACAAGTTCAAAATAAACACCAAACCTCACGACTCCATCACTATTGACTGCTACACATATGCACTACCGACCAACATTGTGCAATTTGTCAAGTGAGCTACAAAACCAACACTATTGGAAAATTCCTAAGAGGAAATCATTGTGGAGAAAGGCCTGCACACTATTGGAGTCATTGTAGATGACGAATCAACTAAGGACTCCAAAGACACATGAAGGAGGTCTCAAACCACTATGAGTAATGCAAGGGAAAAGGAAGCAAGTGAAATTGAGAGCCTTACTCGTCTCATCAAATCCTTGACAACTGAAGTTTCTGAACTCAAACAACGGATGAGCAAGACAATCATGAGTAGTAGGCCTCCCAAGTTCACGCAGAGGAAGAATATGACTTCAGGTAGTAACAATAGCTACTCGGCCAAATCTGAGCAGAGCTCTAACATTGTTCTCAACCTGGATTAGATCGTGACAGATCATTAGTGCAAGTTCCATAGAAAACGACATTCAGAGAAGACTTGCCCAGGATGAAACCAAGGAATGAGCACCCTGGCTACACAGTGGTCTGACAAATTCACAGCTAGTGAGTAAGCTTAGCCTGAGGATGAAGACAAAGAAGAAGTTGCTGCATTTAATGAAGCTCCAAGTGTTGGGCATGTAATCAACATGTATCAATGCACTTGCACTGCCCAGAAGACGACCACCAAGAAGAAGCCTCCGAGCGATCATCTGGTCCCAAAGCAAAAAAATCGATATAACTTAAGAATCCAAGGGGTTCCCACTGCATTTGAGATACCGAAAGAAAAATTAAGACAACATTGTTGAAGACATGAAAAAGACCCATGCGAACATATCTCTATATGAGTTAACCAAGATCACGGGTCAGGGGGGTATTCTTTTTCGCACACTAGGGCAAACCTCCACAGATAGTGTTACCTCTTCCAGCAAGGGACCAAGTAAGTCTCCTGACTCACTCACATCCATGCTCAATGCGCTTCGTATGGAGAAAGCAAACTCAATTTTCCCTCCATTTTTGTTGTCATTCGAAATATTCAACTTGATGTTCACAATTGTGTGGTTGACTCTAGCACATTGGTCAATGTCATGCCACTCTCCATTGCTAAGAGGATCAATGCTCAATGGAGTAGCACAACTATGCAGATCATCCAACTTGACAGAACATGTGTGCCGGCCATTGGTGAACTCCAAGATGTGATCATTTGGTTATCATCCGACGGACGAGTTCATCAGTGCATTAACATTGTGATTGTGGACATCCCGGAAGCGTATGTGTCATGTCCCTTCTCAAATACATTTGTAACAAAGTGTTGCTTCACAATTTTTCACAATTTTGGTTAAGGAGGAGAACCCATCATTTTCGACTTAGGAACGTAAGAGGCAATTCAAATTTATTTGGCTGCTAGTGGAATGTGGGGGCCACCCACATGAGAATTTAGAATCGGCCATTCGAATGGCTTGGAGGGAAGTCAAATAGCTGGATGGAGGGGCCCACATGAAGCAAGGAAGGCCCAAGGAGTTATAAGGAGGAAGAAGCTCTCATTTGGATTCATTATTACACCTTGCAATCCAAATTACTTGACTATTTTCTTTGCTATTTAGCTTTGTCAACCCATTGTTTAGCCATGAATATCTCAAGCGAGAAATTCAACCTTTCCTTCGGGGGACTTTCTGTGCCCGCCCTAGGGAGGTAGTTCCGTAGTCATTTCAAGAGATCTAGGAGTGTGTTGCAGCATTCTCATTCAACCACAAACAAGGAGTGCATATTTTTGGCTAGTTGGAGAACACAAAGGAGGATTTGGAGCTATCAATGATCAGCCATTTGCCGAGAGAGTTAGAGGATTGGGAGAGTAGTAGTAGGTTACCATTCCTTGTAAGTTTTGGAGCCAACAGAGCTAGTATCCCAACAGTTCGAATTACTGGGCTTAGGAGTAGTCCAGCATTTTCGTGGAGCTTAGGAGCAGGTGCCATAGGTGGGGATCCCATTCGGGGAGTCGGGGTATTAATAGTAGTGGTCAGCCTAGCGCTTTAGGACCATTTCTGGGAGGATTTGCAAGCAAATTCTAGTAGGTTGAGTTTTGCAGTTGCAGCTGAAGTTGGGCTCCAAGCAGGGTTGAATTTTAGAATTATAAACCAGCCAAAATCCTTTGTGGGTTTTTTCGGGTCTAGGCCAAGGAGTCCGGGGTTAAAAATTAAAAGCATATAATTTTCTGGGCATAGAAAGTGGACCTTTCAGCCATTCAAACTTCAACAGAAAGGCAGTTTTCTGGGCAGCACAATGCAGATTCGTGCAGCAATTGGACCAGTCATCGGATCAACCATTTTCTCAACTGGGTTTGGTCATGCTTGTCCATTAAGACAAGCCTAGGTGCACCATTCTATTATCATTTGTATTTTTCCCTCAAAGAAGAATAAAATGGCTCAACAGTTCTATATTTGCGACATTTCTAAGGGTGTTTAATGTGTATTTCGATTTTATATTTTGTTGCACAGATTGTTTTCTTTATATCACTTGTATTCCTACTTAGGAACAATACAGTGGTATCAGAGCCTATTTCTTGGCTCAGTTGTGGGGATTGTCTCCTATGAGATAAGTGGACCTGCAGAACATCACCTATTGAAGGAAAAGGTACCGCAACAGAGAAAGAGAGCTAGAGATTACTCCTGACACGGAGGACAGAGGGAAAGCAGTGGTAGAAGAAGAGGACATGGTGGAACCCAAGAGTAGGGAAGAGATGGCTTTCGACAACCTCTTGATAGCCCTGAATGACTTAGTCAGAGGTCAGAAAGATATGTTGGAAGAGATCAAGTCGCAGAATAGAGAGAGGACCACTCCTAGAGGGTTTCTATTTGGGGAAACTTTTGGAGCCTCTTAGCCATTTGATCATCCCTCACTAGCAGCGCATCACCCATCAGCTAGTGGGCCAACTCGTGCCACACTACCTTCTTTTGTACCAGTGGCACAAATCGAACCTGCAAGTGGTGAAGACCCCATTCAGATGGGAGACTATTTTAGAGAGTGGCAGTCTATGGATGCAAACTTTAGGGAAGCACTCCCTTTTATATATTTTTGCAACCTCAAGCAAAGTGAGAAGAACAAGGGTTATGGAGGAAAGGGGGCCCATAACTACGAGCTACAGAGGACCATAGGGAGGATGCACTTCCCTACTTTTGATGGCACTGCCAAGTGCACAGCTAGGGCTTGGGTTGAAAAGATCGACACCTACTCCCAATTGAACTGGATGATAGAAAAGGAAGCCATCAAGATGGCCATGCTGCACATGGAGGGGGAAGCCCATGACTGGTGGTTTCATGGCTTGGCCACCCTAGGGAATGCAAATGTGGCTTCTTATGAGGACTTCACCAGGAGGGTGGTAGACCATTTTGACCAAAGAGATCCAGAGGCCCATTTCAGAGAGCTAACCAAATTGTGCCAAACAAGCAACCTAAAGTAGTGTATCTCAGAGTTTCTGCGAGTATCAGTGATGGTTCTAGATCTATCAGAGACTACGAGGGTGTACACCTTCATTGAGGGCTTACTTGAGCCCTTGCATGGACTGGTGAAGTCATGCAAACCCTCCACATTGTAGGAACAATTTTTGTGCACCAGAGATCTATAGGGGGCCATCCCCAAGACTAGAGCACCTTTTCTTGCACGGACCTCTTTTCCACAAAAGGGGCATGAGACTAGACCTCCACCACAGAAGATTGTTAATTTGTGGTAGCATCGGATGTGCTCTAGCCATGAGAATTGTTGGAGCGGCTAAGACATATAAGATCTCCAAAACCCAGAAATCGTTTTGGTAAATTCCATCCAATTGGAGAGATATTAAAATAATTAATATTTTTAATGGAGTTCCCAAGTCTAAACTTAGGAAAATTAAAATATTAATGGGTGTAAATATAAAACTGGGTGAGAAGGTTCTAAATGATGAGGATCAAGCCAAATCTAATCTGCTACACTATTTTTCCCGTATCGGGTTTTTTCGGGGACAATTGTCCAAAAATAACTGTGTTGATCTGATTGATTCTTGTGCATATATTTGTTTCTGTATAATGATGTGATATCTACAGTAGAATTTATTTTAATATTTACAGAAGGGATTTCATAAATAGCTTATTGGGAATAATAAGTAGGTGAAATAAATCAGTTGCTGCAGTAATAAAATTTCTGTTTAGAAATTTTCACATGGTATCAGAGCAAAGATTCGGTGACAGGAAGGGAAAATCAATTATGGGTCAAGAGCATGATGCAGAAGCATCCACTCAAGGAGACTCATGTATATTTTGAGAACAATGCACAAGAGACATAAATTACGATTATTCTATGTTGGCTTCCATATGGGAAGAAGAAGTTGCTTGTGTAGCAAGCTTTGCCTCCTCAGAGGTTTGGAGGATAGATAATGGAGCTTCTCAGCATATGACAAGAATTCGAGAATGTTTTTCCGATTATAAAAAAGAAAGAATGACTTTTCAGATCACCATGGGGAATAAGGCAAAGTGTACTCCAATAGGGAAAGGTACTATAGTTTTTTTAAAAGAAACAGGAGAGCGGTTCCAAGCTACCAATGTGCTGCATGTGCCAGGACTGGGGATGAACTTACTTTCCGTATCTCAACTTCAAAACAAGGGTTGTGATGTTTTCTACATTAAGGAGAAAGTATACGTCAAACACCCGAGTTGGAAAAAGAAGGTCCAGATCAGAATCACAAGTAAGAGGTTGTACAGGTTGAAGCTAGAATCACTAATGGCACTGATAGGCAGTAATGGAGACAAGGATTTGAATGAACTATAGCATAGCAGGATGGACATTTGCACCATGGGGCTTTGAGAATTCTTAGAAAAACTATAACAGGAGATCTAGATCTTAGTATTGAATGAGATGATGTATGCAGAGGGTGTGCTCTGGGCAAGTATGCCAAAGCAGCATTTCCAAGAAGTAATAATAGGGCCAAGAGTGTACTAGTATTGATACACTCAGACATCTGTGGACCCATGTCCACAAAAGCTCTTCGTGGTGCCAAATACTTTGTCACCTTCATCGATGACCATTCCAGGAAGACTTGGATCTACTTTTTGAAAACCAAAGATGAGGTTTTTGGTCGATTCAAAGAGTTCAAGGCTCTAGTGGAGAATCTGACAGGAAAGAAGATAAAAGTGTTGCGCTTAGACAATGGTGGAGAGTATGTTGACAAGGACTTCACTGATTTTTGTGTTAGGGAGGGCATCAAAAGAGAGTGGAAAACTCACTACAATCTGGAGCAGAATGGAGTAGCGGAAAGGAAGAACATGATTATTGTGGAAGTTGCTAGGGAAATGATGTATGATCAGGATATGCCAAAATTCCTATGGGTAGAAGAATGCAGCACGATAGTCTATGTCTAGAATAGTACTCCTCATAGGGCATTGGGAAATATTACTTCGAGGAAGGTATTCACCAAGAAGACACCTGAAATTAGTCATTTCAGGATATTTTGGAGTTTAGAATATTGTCATATACTCGAGGAGAAGAGTAAGAAGTTAAATCAAACTACAGAGAAAGGATATCTTGTGGGATTTAGCGAGAATGCTAAGGCATATAGAGTCTATCTTCCAGGGAGCAAGAAGGTAGTAGTTTGGTGGCATGTAATGTTCATGGAGGATAGAGCTTTCGGAACATCTCAAGAAATGCCTTCTGAGGAGTAGTCAAAAGATGAGCCATTGGTCAAACCACTTCAACTAGTGGAAGCTAGTACCATAAATTCTCGTTCAGAACAAGAGGAATCATGGGAAGAGGAAGATCTGATAGATGCGCCTACTACCAGAGGAAGAACGGGCCGAGAACTCCGACAGATTCTACGGGATGCAAAAGAATTCATTGGTGCACCCAGGAATAGTAAAAGGGACCGAAGATAGCTAGATAGACACCAGGCCTTAGTAGCTCAGGCTGGGGAACCCTCCAGGTTTTAGGAGGCCATTCAACATTAAGTATGGGTGGATGCGATGGTGGAGAAATACAACTCTATAATGGTGAATGATGTCTGGGAAGTGGTGCCTAGGCCTCAAGATAGGTCAATGGTAGGTTCGAGATGGATCTACAAGATCAAATATGCTCCAGACGGCAGTGTGGAGAAATACAAAGCCAGGTTTCTGGAAAAGGGGTATGATCAGAAGGAAGGAATAGACTACGAAGAGACCTTCACTCTAGTAGCTAGGCATACATCTATTAGAACCGTGATATCTCTTGTGGCACAGATGGGGTGGGAGATTCATCAGATGGATGTGAAGACACCATTCTTGAACTGGGTAATAGAAGAGGAAAATAGCCAGAAGACTTTCAGACACATAAGAATAAATCTCATGTATGTAGATGAAAGAATTCCTTTTATGAGCTTAAACAGACACCTAGAGCATGGTATGGTCGAACTGATGGCTACTTGCAGAAGATAGGGTTCATCAAGATTGATGTCGATCCCAACCTCTACTGCCTAGTTGTAGAGAGTGAGCCTCTAGTCCTATTGTTATATGTAGATGATCTCTTCTTGACAGGATCATCCGGGCTCATCAAGGATTGCAAGAAGAATCTAGCCACAGAATTCGACATGAAGGATTTGGGACAGATGCATTATTTCCTGGGGTTGGAAGTTTGGTAACAGAAGGGTGAGATCTTCCTTGGACAAGGGAGATATGCTACAAAAATCCTGAAGAGATTTAGGATGCAGGATTGTAGGCCTATGGCTACTCCAATGATCACCAACTAGAAGAAAATTGGTGCATCAGAAGATAAAGATGTTGATCCCACATTGTAAAGGAAAATCATAGGATCCCTAATTTATTTGGTCAATACCAAGCTAGAAATTTGTTACACTGTCAACACCCTCAGTCAATTCATGGTTGAACATAAGAGGGCACATTGGGTAGCAAGTAAACATGTTCTTAGGTATATACAAGGAATAGTTGAGCATGGACAATTGTACACCAGAGGTAATGACATCAGGCTGAGTGGGTTCACTGATGCAGATTGGGTTGGAAGTTCAATAGATCATAAAAGTACCATTGGGTATTGTTTCAACATTGGATTGAGGATGACTTCTTGGTGCAGTAGGAAACAAAAATCCTTAGCTCTGAGCTCAGCTGAAGCAAAATATATGGCCGTTAGCACATCCTCGTGCAAAGCCATATTGCTTAGAAATTGTTTTGTGAACCTATTCAGTAGAAGGGTGGATGTGACCAAGATCATGTGTGATAATCAAAGTTGCATCAAGCTCTCTGAGAATATAGTATTTCATGATCGGTCGAAGCACATTGATATCAAGTGTCACTTTGTTAGAGACTGTGTCCAACGAGGAGTAGTACAGTTGAGCTACACTCCTACAGGAGAACAAGTGGTAGACATCCTCACCAAGGCCCTAGGAAGAACAAAGTTCATCTATTTTAGGGAGAATATGGGGATGGTAAAGAATCCATTTCAATAGCAGAAATAGATAAGTGTCAAGTGTTGCAGTGTAGCAATTAGCAGTGTTATGGGCAGCATGGGAAACATATGGAGAGGGAGGTACAGTACAGATGTAGCAGTGGCAGTGGCAGTGTCATGGGCAGCAGTACAGAAAGTAGTAGTGCATATAGGGTGAGAGATCAGGCCAAGCATCAACACAGGTAGTGGTGCAGAAGGATCAGTGTGATGTTTCAGCGATGGAGCATTATTGGAGCACATTCCTCACTAATAGGGAGTGTTTATTTGTGGTAGCATCGGATGTGATCTAGCCATGAAAATTAGTGGATGCTAAGGCACATAAGATCTCCAAAACCCAGAAATCATTTTAGGAAATTCCATCTGGTTGGAGAAATATTAAAATAATTAATATTTTTAATGGAGTTCCTAACTCTAAACTTAGGAAAATTAAAATATTAATGGGTATTAATATAAAATTGGGTGAGAAGGTTCTAAATGACGAGGATCAAGCCAAATCTAATATTAGCCATTGATTAGGGACTTAATCTCAGCCGTTGAAGACTCAATAGGAAAAGTATAAGAGGAGACTTGAGGGTTAGTTAGAGACACACCAACAGATACTCAATATCTCAAGGAAAATCGATTCTCAAAGAGAAGGAGATTGATTTTAGAGGGAGAGTTGTAGGGTGGAGGATGAGGGGGATTAGCAGCAGTCAGGGAGCTTAGAAGAAGTGACGCAGGGACTCTAAGAGATAACGTAGAGGGAGACACAGGGATGACGTAAAGAGGAACCATAGATGCATAGAGCCACACATAATGATGCAAGGCTGATGCAGTAGATAAAAGAAGCTCTCCAGGGTGTCATAAAGTCTCGGAGAAAAGCCTTAAGTGTCTTCTTCATGTGTCTATGTAAATTTTTCTGTAAAAGCAATTATTGCTAAAGATTAATAAAAACCCCTCTTCATTGCACCGGTTTTCTCGCATTGGTTTTTTTGGGGACAACTATCCAAAAATAACTTTATTGATGTGATTGATTCTTGTGCATATATTTGTTTCTGTATAATGGTGTGATATCCCCAGTAGAATTTATTTTAATATTTACTGAAGGGATTTCATAAATAACTTATTGGGAATAATAAGTAGGTGAAATAAATCAGTTGTTGTAGTAATAGAATTTATGTTTAGAAATTTTCACAAAGACCACATAGGGTTGGGGGCAGCTAGATGATGAGACAAGAAAGGACCTCAGAAGGAGGAAGTTTTGATTCACATGTAGGGAGCCGTGGGTACTAGGCCATTAGTGCATTCCTGGTAGAGCACACTATATTGAGGTTTTTCCTGACAGTGACCAAGAGGACGAGGTGGAGCAAGAGTGTGGTGTGGGAGATGGTGAGAGTCTAGTAGATAGAGGGCCACCACTATCACCTACATGGGAAGGGGCACACCCTAGCCCCATCCGAGGGAGTCCTTGCTTCCTTATGCGGGATTCCCAAATTTTTGACACTGAGGATTAGAGACACTATACAGGGTCAGAGGGTGTCATCCTAGTTGACAGTGGGGCTACCCACAATTTCATATATGCCTAGTTGGTTCAGAGGAGGGGTCTCACCATGGCTAAGTTCGAGGGCTTTTCAGTCCAAGTACTAAGTGACCGTACCATACAGTTCACTTGATATGTGCCTTCCTTGACAGTAGTTATGGGGAACTACTCGAATGACAGACCATTTCTTTCTGGTTGATGTGCCAGACACCAACGTAGTGATGGGTGTCCAATGGTTGTATTCCCTTGGTTGAGTCACAAGAAATTGGAGGAAGCCAAAGATGGAGTTCATTGGTTTGGATGGAGAACTAGTAGTTTGAGAGGCATGCAGTCTTATCCACCTCAGACAGTCTCGACCCACAAGATGGAGGAAAATTTGTGACATGGGGACATTGCATGGGCAGTAGAGCTAAGGATTTTAGAGGTTGGGGGACAGGCTCAACCACCACCACTAGACATACAAGCTTTGCTAGACAGATACGCAGTTGTGTTTGGGGACATTCCACCAGGACAACCACTAGACAGGGGATTTGAGCACACTATTGAGTTGGAGTTGGGTGTGCAGGAAGTGATCACCACCCCTTACAGGCATCCCAAGGCCTATAAGGACAAGATAGAGAAGGCCATTCAAGAGATATTAGCATTGGGTCGTATCAGGCCAAGTTCCAGTCACTTCACGTCTTCAGTAGTACTGGTGAAGAAGAAGTATGGAACCCTTCATATGTGAATTGACTACTAGGCCCTCAATCGGAAGACATTGAAGAACCGGTACCCCATTCCTCAGATGGATGAGCTGATGGATGAGCTTAGAGGAGCCAAGTACTTCTCTAAGATCAATCTGCGTTCAGGGTACCACTAGATCAGGGTGAGGGATCAGGATATCCCTAAGACAACCTTTCGGTGCCACTATGGGCACTTTGAGTTCCTGGTCATGCCATTTGGGCTGACCAATGCTCCAGCCACTTTTCAGTCATGCATGAACCATGTCTTCTAGGGATAGTTGAGGAGTTTCATGCTGGTTTTCTTCAATGACACTTTGATTTACAGTTGGACATGGGAGGAGCATCTCCAACACTTGGAGGAGGTACTATGCATCCTGGAGGAGCAACACTTTTATGCCAAGCTATCCAAGTGCGAGTTTGGTTTGATAGAGATGCTCTACCTAGGGCATATCATCAATGATTATGGGGTGAAGCTCCATGAGGAGAAGATATGGGCCATCTGGGATTTCCCGGTACCCTGAGATGTGACTGCGCTGAGGTGCTTCTTGGGCATTTTCACCTACTATAGGAAGTTTTTCAAGGGGTTCTTACAGCTGGCAGCACCCTTAACCGATTCGACCAAGAGAGGGGCTTTCGCATGGAATGATGGAGCACAAGTTTCCTTCGATTGCCTCAAGGAGTTGATGAGCAGTTGCTCAGTCTTGGCACTTCTAGATTTTTCCCAGCCCTTCACCGTGGAGTGTGATGCATCTGGAGTGCGAGTTGGAGTAGTTTTGTCACAAGAGGGGCATCCCATTTCTTTCGAGAGTTGAAAGATCCTACCGCATGAGCTGTCATATTCCATATATGACAAAGAGATGTTGGCCATCATGCATGCATTGACCAAATTCTGACAATACTTGTTAGGCAATAGGTTTCAAGTGAAGACTGATCACAACCGTCTTCGTCACTTCATGGGGCAGCAAGGCCTCAATGACAAGCAACAGAGATGGGTCAGCAAGTTGCAGGCCTATGACTTTGACATAGAGTATGTGCGAGGAAAGCACAATGTAGTGACCAAT
This sequence comes from Pinus taeda, assembly GCA_000404065.3. Lineage (NCBI taxonomy): Eukaryota > Viridiplantae > Streptophyta > Pinopsida > Pinales > Pinaceae > Pinus > Pinus taeda. The sequence goes on from APFE031690275.1 coordinate 68,966, forward strand.
GCTCTATCTCAGAGACTAGTTGGTTTGTCCATCATGACATATGCCATGATTGGAAAGCTTAGCTATTAGTGGAGTACTCCAAGGATAGGAGGGCATGCGAGGTCCTAGAGGGTACCCATGTGTATGAGCATTATTGAGTGATGGATGAGGTCATCTATTACAAGGGGCGCATTTTCTTAGTACCCAACTTGAGTTGAGAGAGAAGGTGCTCCAGGCAGCACATGACTCACCATTATCTAGGCACCAGGGTTTCCAGAAAACATATATGGCAATCAGGGAGAGATTCGCGTGGAAGGGTCTCAAGGGGGACATGTTGAAGCACATACAGGAGTGTGAGGCATGTTAGAGGAAAAAAGGAGAGTTGATCCACCCTACAGGATTGCTACAGCCACTTCCCATCCCCGAGGGTAAATGGGAAAGTATCTCTATGGATTTCATCGCAGGGCTCCCCATAGTGCAGGGAAAGGATTGCTTCTACATAGTGGTCGACAGATTGACCAAATATGCCTAACTTTTCACCATCCTCACCTAATACACGACTACACAGGTTGCAGAGTTTTTCTTTCGGGAGATCTTCAGGTTGCACAGGCTCCCCACGAACATTGTGAGTGATAGGGACAATAGATTCATGGGAGGCTTTTGGCAGGAACTTTTCAGATTGGTCAGGACCGAGCTTACTCCTAGTACCAGCTACCATCCTTAGACAGATGGCCAGATCGAGAGAGTTAATTAGTGGCTGGAGGGGTACCTGAGGAATTATGTGACTGGTCAGCAGAGGGCTTGGATTCGGTGGTTGCATATGGGTGAGTACTATTAAAACACCACTCACCACATGTCCATTGGTATGACTCCTTTCCATTCTTTATATGGATATGATGGATTATCTTTTGCTAACATTGTTTTTGGAGACAAACTGACCCAAAGGTCAAATACTAGGTCCAAGAGAGATAAGACATCCTCAAGGCTCTCAAGGATAACTTAGTGACAACCTAAAATCAGTAGAAGGTGTACATAGTGTTACACAGTAATTTGTCACTGTCTCCCTGTCAGTCTTCCTACTGTGTCATGAGTCCAAGTTAATCATGCTCGTGCTCTCTAATGTTGCCAAATGACCCACTTTGGAAAAGTTTTTGTTATCAACGCGACTTTTGTCAAAATAACCGCGCTGATGGGCACTCCATAACAAACCGAATGTGCTGCCAGCGCGGAAGTACACCTGTTTCCCGCGCTGGTCAGATTTGATGAGCCAACGCGTCTGTTATTCATATCTGATCACGCTGACATGAACTTCTTTGTTATTCAGCTGCGATGTCAGCGCACCAGTGCAGTTATGGACCCGCGCTGATCTAGTTTGGGCGAGTTTGTTCTAACAGCCGACCTTCCAGATGACTCCAGACCTGGTTGTTGGCCTTGTGAATGTCGCCCTCCCTTCTATGGCATGTTTGTTCGTCATATGAGCCACCTTTCTTGGAGATAAGCTTATCCTTCCACCATTCATGGAGACTCCTTCTCCTACTTAAACCTCTACCATTGCCATGAGTAGTTCGTTTTTGGATATACTTTGTGACATAGAGGAATTCATAGTGCTTTAGTGCTGCTCCTAATAGGCAGTTGGTGTGTTAAGTGTGGATTGCTAGGGAGCTTAAGGAAGGTTGTGAAGTCTTGTTGCCTTGTGTGAGAGAGAGAGTTGTTTGTCTTGGGATATCTACCTCCAAGGGTGAATGCTTATGAGACTTGCTGGATGGACCCTCTTGAGAAGGACTCAACGTCAAAACATTGGTTGTACCTTTCTCTGTTTTTGATTAATAAAAGATATATGACTACTGTTATGGTTCCATTTTCATTTGTCTTGTAATGGTTAATGTGAATTACATCCTTTCTGATTGATGTATAGTTGCTTTTACTATATTTCACGCTTTTGTTTGTTCCCTCTTTGCATGTGCAGGTGTCCATCCGCGAGGATAGTGGAGGATCGTGACCGACCAGAGAAAAGGAGCGAGAGCGACATCTCTTCACCAAACAATAGCGCTGGAATCCAAGTAGGTGTTCATTACCCACTTTTTAATTGCAACTAGGAGCTTACATAGTAGCATTGATTGATTGTTGCTAGACCCGTTCTGGGCTAGTAGGGATCGCCTCTATCCGTAGAGGGGATTTACCTCTCCAACAATTTGGCGACTCCACTAGGGACGTTGCTTGTGTCTTTTGTTGTTCATCCTTGTTTTGAGTTTGATTGTCATTCTCTTGTCAAAGACTGGGGATTAGTTCTCTGTTTTTTGATTTCCTGGTTCATTCTGGGAAATGCTTTAATTGTTTTAAAAGTTATTACCTTGGTTTGGGAGCTTTTGTTTTAATTTTGCCTGTTTTTTAGCCTCAGCGTGGTTTATGTCAGAACAGTCGCGATGACATCGCGTATCTGTTTCTTTGACTCCACTGTCATCGCGCTTGAATGTTTAACAGTCACGCTGACCTTGTTTTTGGGCCAGCGCCCTTAATCCGTGTCCTTCCGTGCTGACAGCGCAAAGTTGCTACGCGTGTTGTCTGGTCAGCGCTTTGTTGCTGAGGGTCACCCGCGCTGATCCTGTAGAATTGAATTTTGTTCAATTTTGCCTCCTGGACCTGTTGGTTTGGCTATCCCCTATTCTTTCCACCTGGTTTATGACTTGATTTCTGTTTTCTGAGCTTTGAGATACTTGCTTGCGAAGTCTTGTTCCGCAAGGGTTCGTTTATTGCTTGCTTTTCGGTTTTGCAAAGCCTTCCTTTTCGCTTTCGCTGCTTGGTTTGTATTTTGCCTTAACTTTTACAATTGCTGGAGTGTGTTGAATCATTGTTTGATTGGTTTTGGACTCCCATCCTCCGGGTGTTTTCTTTTCTCTATTGATTTCGCACTTAAGCCCTAGGGCATCTACTAGGCGTGTGTGTGTCAAGCCTTCCGAGGGACCTTGTTTTCTTTTTTGACCAGCCAACCTTAGATTTTCTTTTCACATTTGATCGGTGATTGTTGAAAGTGTTTTGGTTGTGTTCCAAGCGATTTGCTTACTCCTTGTTTGAATTCCTTTTTGTCTTGCTGAGCTTAGATTACATAGCTCGAACAAGCCTTTGTTTTTCCTTTGGTTTGGAAAACTGGTTTTGGTTTCTTGGGAACTTTCTTGTGTTTGCATTGAGTGATTTTATTCCTTTTGCTCAGTGTTGTTGTCTCTCAAAATTCGTTTTAAGTAATTTGTGCCATTAAGAAGAAAATCAAACTAATATCTTTTGCATTCGATAGTTAAAAGGAAAAGAACATTTCATTGATTTGTGTTTTCAAAATAAAAGTTTCGTTTCCTGGCCATTAGTTGCATTAGGTTGTTTGATTGCTTGAGTTCATTTTGTTTGATTGAAAAATTCCTAACCTTCTCATAGTTAGAATTCATCGAACGAAATGATGTTCTTTGGCATGTAGTTTGCATCTAAATAATTGTGAAAGATCATACGGTAAGACCTGAAATCAAAACTTAATTCAAGATCAACCGTAAAATAAACCAAATTTACTTAAAAACGCATTGGAACTTAACGCAAATATCTAGAGGTCTAGGCTAGAGATGTGCTCCGGCGTCGTTAAACCTAGTCATTCTTGTTTTCGCACTAAGGTTGGGTGATTCCTCCTGGTGTGATTCAATTGTGGTCTAGCACGGATTTGGGCTCCCACGTACCGTCGCGTATATATGGGGAGACTCCACTAGGCTTGCATCCTCTATCCATAGGAAGCCGAGTCTGCCGCCTTGTGAACCGTAACGCACCGAACACAGCATTCGGGAAGATTGACTGCAGTACGGAAAGTCCTTGGTTCTCATATGATTGCCAAGGTG
>APFE031690275.1:79367-89815 GCA_000404065.3 Pinus taeda
GTTGTTGGCCTTGTGAATGTCACCCTCCCTTCTATGGCATGTCTGTTCATCATATGAGCCACCTTTCTTGGAGATAAGCTTATCCTTCCACCATCCATGGAGACTCCTTCTCCTATATAAGCCTCCACCAATTCCATGAGCAGCTAGTTTTGGGATATATAGCTTTGACATAGAGGAATTCATAGTGCTTTAGTGCTGCTCTTAATAGGCAGTTGGTGTGTTAAGTGTGGATTGCTAGAGAGCTTAAGGAAGGTTGTGAAGTCTTGTTGCCTTGTGAGAGAGAGAGAGAGTTGTTTGTCTTGGGAGATCTACCTCCAAGGGTGAATGCTTATGAGACTTGCTGGTTGGACCCTCTTGAGAAGGACTCAGCGTCAGAACATTGGTTGTACCTTTCTCTGTTTTTGATTAATAAAAGATAGATGACTACTGTCATGGTTCCATTCTCATTTGTCTTTTAATGGTTAATGTGAATTACATCCTTTCTGACTGATGTATAGTTGCTTTTACTAGATTTCATGCTTTTGTTTGTTCCCTCTTTGCATGTGCAGGTGTCCATCCACGAGGATAGTGGAGGATCGTGACCGACCGAAGCAAAGGAGCGAGAGCGGCATCTCTTCACCAAACAATAGCGTTGGAATCCAAGTATGTGTTCATTACCCACTTTTTAATCGCAACTAGGAGCTTGCATAGTAGCATTGATTGATTCTTGGTAGACCCATTCTGGGCTAGTAGGGATCGCCTCTATCCGTAGAGGGGATTTACCTCTCCAAGACATGAGTGACACAGGATAGAGAGGCATTTTGAGGAGGGGGACTTGGTGTGCCTCCGGCTACAACTTTACACGCAGTCCACACTGAAGTAGAAGGGGGCTAAGAAGCTACAACCATTCTTCTACGAGCCCTACCAGGTGATTAGACAAGTGGGAGAGGTGGCCTATGTGCTAGAGCTACCTCAAGGGAGCATCATCTATAATGTATTTCATGTCTCATACCTTAAAAAGGTGATGGGACAATAGGTGACAACAACAACTGATTTACCCCCTCTGGATGATGAGGGCCACTTGGTTTTGGAACCTGAGGCCATCATGGAGAGCAGGGAAAGGAAACTGAGGAGCAGGACCATTAGGGAGTTCTTGGTGTGTTGGAAGAACTTGCTAGTTGAGGATGCCACTTGGGAGGGTGAGGACATTTTGGATCACCCAACTTTGAGGTATCTTGAGGGAAAGCAACATTTGGGAGGGGAGGAATATCATGTCCCTTCTCAAATACATTTGTAACAAGGTGTTTCTTCAAAATTTTGCACAATTTTGGCTAAAGAAGAGACTCCAACATTTTTGACTTAGGGACTTAGGAGGAAATTCAACTTTATTTGGCTGCTAGTGGAATGTGGGGGCCAGCCACATGAGAATTTAGACTGGGTCATTCAAATGGCTGAAGGGAAGTCAAATAGTTGGATGGAGGGGCCCACATGAGGCAAGGAAGGCCCAAGGAGTTATAAGGAGGAAGGAGCTCTCATTTGGATTCATTCTTACACCTTGCAATCAAAATTACTTGACTGTTTACTCTGTTGTTTAGCTGAGTCAACAAGTTGTTTAGCCACGAATCTCTAAAGCAGGAGATTCAACCTTTCCTTTGGGGGACCTTCCGTGCCCGCCCTAAGGAGGAAATTCCATAGTCATTTCGGGAGATCTGGGAGTGCGTTGCAGCTTTCTCATTCAACCATAAATAGGGAGTGCGTATTTTTGTCTAGCTGGAGAATACAAAGGAGTTGGATCTATTAGTGATCAACCATTTTCCTTGTGAGTTTTGGAGCCAACTGAGCCAATATCCCAACAGTTCAAATTACTGGGCTTGGGCACAACGTAGAGGCCTAGTCTAGCATTTTCATGGAGCTTAGGAGCAGGTTCCATAGGCGGGGAGCCATCCGTGGAGTTGGGGGATTGATAGTAGGGGTCAGCCCAGAACTTTGCGACCATTTCCAGGAGGATTTAGAAGCAGATGGCCGAGTTTTGCAGTTGCAGCTGAAGTTGGGCTCCAAGGGGGGTTGAATTTCAAAAGTCTTAACTAGCCAAAATTCTTTGTGGGTTTTTCTAGGTCTAGACCAAGGAGTCCAGGGTTAAAAACACATTATTTTCTAGGCATAGAAAGTGGACCTTTCAGCAATTCAAACTTTAGCAGAAAGATGGTTTTCTTGGCAGTGTAGTGCAGATTGGTGCATTAGTTAGAGCGGTCATCGGATAAACCATTTTCTCACCTGGGTTTGGTCATGCTTGTCCACTAGACAAGCCTAAGGGAACCATTCTATTATCATTTGTATTTTTCCCTCAAATAAGTAATAAAATGGCTCAACAGTTCCATATTTGCAGCATTTCTATGGGTGTTTAATGTGTATTTCGTTTTTATATTTTTCTGCACATATTATTTTCTTTATATCACTTGCACTCCTACTTAGGAACATTACAATATGGCTTACTGCTCAACAGAGACTAGTCTAGCAAGTTGTAAGGATACTTTGTTATGGATTGGTCACACTTATGGCTTCCACACAAGGGTAGAAACAACCAGATCTGGGTGTTGTCGGAAAGATATGTGAAACACAACGTTACTCCCTTGAACAATGAAAATGAATCGTTGGCTTTCACAGAACTCATGTTCGGCAATTTCCTTCTGGAAACACAGCTGGGGTGTTATCTTGCACAACTGGTCCCCACTCCACCAGGCACACAATTGGGTCTCCTTCCTTGCCCAATTGCTGGAAATGAAAAATGTATAGTAGATTGTAACAATAATAGCAGTAGTGATAGTAGTACTAGAGCGGTGAGTGATCCTTGTACAGATGATATGTGGACCTTGTACTTTGACGAATCCAAGATGCAGGAGGGCTCTGGAGCCGATTGTGTCTTGATAGACCCATTGCATAGGAAACATTTATTCTCTAGTTGCTTGGAGTTTGAGTGCACGAACAACACCAACGAGTTTGAAGCGCTCGTCTTGGGCTTCCATAAATCCATCATCCTCAATGTTGTTGTGATAAAAGTGGTGGGTGATTCAGAGATCTTGGTGCGTCAGGTATGTAACACTATATACTATGTGTCACCCCATCTTAAGAGTTATCAACAAGAGGTATGGCAGTAAAGGCAACCTCATTTCTAAGGGTGTGGTATCACTTGAGAAGCTGTATGACCTGCAGAGCCACTTTCAGGGGCCCATGAATGCCAAAACCCACATTTCCACAATGTTGCATGAACAGATCAATTTGGGAACATACAAAGATCGAAGTTTGTGAATCTCGATAAATGTTGCACACCACAAGAGCAGTAAGATTTTGTACACCTATTTAGACAATACCATGATGTGTTCACATGGATGTATGATGACTTGAAAAAATATGACATGAATAATCTAGCACGCTATTCCAATAAAGAAAGGGGCCAATCCTTTTCAGCAGAAGCTAAGGAAAGTGCATCCATAACTTTATCCCCTCATACAAAAATAATTGACTAAGATACTCGATGCTCAGATCATGTACAAGGTTCGTCATTCCAGGTGGGTTTAAAATATAGTCCCTATTAGGAAGAAGTCTGGGGAGATCAACCTGTGCATTGATTTCCGAAATATTAATTGTGCCTCAGAAAAATATAAGTATCCAATGCCGCCTATGAAACACATATTGCAAACAATATCTAAAGTAGAGATGTTTTCTTTGCTAGATGGTTTCTCAGGATACAATCAGGTTCTGGTAGTAGAGCATGACAAACTTAAGACAACATTCTGTACCAAGTGGGGTACATTCGCTTACCATAGAATTTTGTTTGGGTTGGTAAATGTAGGAGTTATATTTCAGCGCGCAATGGACATCGCTTTCTATGGGATCATCAGACAGAGTGTAGTGGTCTACCTCGACGAAGTGACAATTTTCTCTAGATAGTAGTCAGACCACCTGCACCATCCTAAGAAAATATTTGAGTGATTTTGGAAGTATAAGATATCCTTGAATCCCAACAAGAGTGTCTTCACAGTGTTTGAGGGTAACCTCCTTGGGCACATCATTTCCAAGAGTGGGATCAAGGTAGATCCGAACAAAGTTCAAACCATCACGCATATTCCTTACCCCGTGAACAAGAAAGCTATGTAGTCCTTCCTCGGGAAGATCAAATTCCTCAGAAAGTTTATCTCTGATTATGCAAAGATTGTCAAACCCATTCAAGAGATGACCAAGAAGGATGCAGTGTACAGTTGGGGGAAAAGGGAAAAGGAAGCATTCGCCCAGATTAAGTAAGCTATAGTAGAGACGCCTGCACTGTACAACCCAAACTTCAACAAGGATTTCTTGCTCTACACTTTTTCTTCCGACACTTCACTCGTTGTTGTGCTCACTCAGAAAGACGAGTTGAACAATGCATGACCTATCTCTTTCATGAGCGTGAGCTTGTAATGACCTGAACTAAACTATCCTGCTATGGAAAAACAAGCATATGCAGTATACAAGGCAGTTAAACACTTCAGACCCTACCTCTTGACAATTCATTGCATTGTCTTTGTGCCGTACCCAAGAGTCAGATTACTACTTTTTCAGCAAGAGCTGGGTGAGAGAGGGCGAACTAGATGATAGGACTATAGGAATATGATATTGACATCAAGCCAGTTCACACCATCACGGGTCACGATCTTTGTAGACTAGCAGCGGAAGCAGTACATGCGCAAGAGGAAGAAGAAGAGCTCGCCGACTAGGAGCAAGAAATTGAAATGTATAATTTTGAGCGAGCACCCCCCACTTCACATGGAAAATCTTGGTACACAGACGTGCATCAGTACCTTGAGCATAGAACCAAGAGGGAACTCTGACTCAAAGCTCTATCTTACTAGTTGGTGCATGGAGTGCTTTACAGAAAGCACCACAATGACGTTTTTCTCAGGTGCTTGGAGGCACAAGATTCAGAAAGGGTGTTACGTGATCTCCATGACGGACTAGCTGGGGGTCACTTTTCAAGTAACAAAACGATTCACAAGGTCATGCAGGTTGGTTTCTACTGGCCTAAATTATTCACAGATGCTCAAGATTATGCCTGCAAGTGTCCGATCTGTCAAAGATGTGCCAACAGAAAATGAACATCAGCAACCTTGCTGCAGCCTGTTGCAATGGACGAACCATTCCAATACTAGGGCTTGGACATCATTGGGTATATTTTCCCATATTCGTCAAGGCAACACTGATACACTTTAAATGCTGTAGATTATTTTACGTGGTCAACAGAAACAATTCTGCTGAAACAAGTGAATGACCAGGAAGTCATCAACTTCCTAAGGCATAACATCATCTCCAGGGTTGGCATTCCTATATCACTTGTTTTTGACAATGAAACATATTTTTCTTCATTAAATGTTTATGACTTTGCATTGAAAAATGGTATTGTGTTAAAGCATTCTGCTAACTACTATCCATAGGGAAATGGTCTCGTCGAGTCCACGAATAAGAACCTTATCCGCATCCTAAATAAAACCATTAACTTTGAACAACGAAACAGGAACTTCGCTCTCGTGAATGCTCTATGCGCTGACCGAGTCACACCTAAGCCCTCTCTGAATACCTCCCCCTACTTCTTGGTATATGGAAAAGAAGCTATCCTCTCATCGATCATCTACTTGCTTGCTCTCCAGTTGTTCCAAGAATCCCAAGGCAAGTCGTGTCTATTAGATTAGCGTAGGATGGACACATTGCATAAGCTACAATAATATAGGGTGAAAAAAAAAGAAAAGTTTACAATTCATCAGAACCGTATCAAGAGATGGTTCGATAGAAATTTTGTAGGGAGTACCAGCTTCAGTGTGGGTGACTTAGTCTTGAAGTGGGATAAACCCCACGAAGACAAAGGCAAACACACGAAGTTTCAGTCCCTATGGATTAGTCCATTCACTGTTCACGAGAAACTGGCCAACACATGTATCATTTACAATCACTTGATGGGAGGATTGACACTCTCCTTGTCAATGGCCAAGACTTAAAATATTGTTTTCAATGATCTGGGGCTGCGCCACACACTATGTACATAGTCCTTTCATTTATTTTTTTGTTCTTTGCTTTGCTTTGTTGTTTTGTTGCTTTGTTTTGTAAATAAGTGTTGTCCTACACTGCATTTTAGCTTTTGAATGTGTATGTGGTTGAAGTTCAAAGAGTCTTGTGACAGTGCAACATTTGGCCAGTCCTATTTTCATCTTCTTTGTGCTTGGTTGTAACTTTTGGTCAATGAAGTCTTGACGGAAAATACGATCCATTTGTAAGGAAAGTTTTGGTTGAACCATGAAGCTGTGTCTAGTCTAGGAAACCTCATGCCTATACTCAGTTTTATGCTTTATGTGTTCAAGCTTATCCAACTAGTAGAAATGAAGAAGGGGAAAATTTAAATGAGCAAACCTAAATCAGAGGTCTTTACATGCTTCTCTGAAGGAATGACCACTTCTTCTCTCAATAAGTCGGTATCCCTCTCCTGCCCCAAAAATAAATGTGCCTATGCACATTCCTCTTTCAAAAAATAACAAAGGTGAAAGAAGAGAAAGGATTCCTATAGGGCGATTTAATTGTATGCTAAATCCATATCATTTAATTTGTCAACCTGGGGGTTTCGTAAACTTAGAAGAAAACCAAAATATATGGGACATCAGATGAAATTGTTGTAGGAAGTTTGTTTAGAATGGAAATGCATATTACAAATCTAAACTATTTTGAAAAGAAAATATTCAAATCTATTTTATGAAAGCATATAAATGATTGGTCAATGAGATTAGTCTATTTTAGAAGATTGAGAAGAGGCTCTTGTTTAGGAGTCTTGGTTGTCCTTCCACATTCCTTCTATAATAACATTGCCAAACATCTAAAAAAGCATGATGAAATGTAACTATGAAAGCATATAAATTTAGTCTAGGAAATCATATAAGAAAGTGAATCTTGATTCCGTCCAGTCCTAGTTCACGGAGAAGAGGCTCTTTTCTAAGAGTCCTAGTTTTCCTTCCACATCCAAACTAATTACTAAAAGGAGATCAATCTTTACACAACAAAACATGGCCATAAAATGAATTCATACTGAACTTATCTACAAGTATTTACATCAAAGAAATAAGATGAACATCCAGAATTAAAACTAGTATATTCACAACTATGAACATTACTCTACAACAAAGTGTACTTAGCTTGCTATGGGGATCCTTCCATTCCTCAATGAGCACACATGAACAACTATCACACCTTTATAATCAAACAATACTCATAACTGATAATTTTGGAGAAAATGATATTATTCATGCTAAATGAACAATCATAAATTTGATGCTAATGAATAATTGATAACTGTTCTTTTCCTTTGAAGGATGTTCCTCTTATTTATACATGAATTAGGGATATCTACTCAATAAATGTAGATCCCTTAAATATCTACTATATCCATACACGTCTCAACTTATACCTAAATGCTAGATACAAATCCCATGACACATCAAGATCTCCATGATCTTTCTCCTTGGGATATGGTCAACCTCTTGAGTTGAAATTCAAATTTGTGCATTGTAGGCCACATAAGGGTGCCTTGGAAGCTTCCAAATGATCTACACATGTCATCAATCTCAAGCCACTTTTAGGCATAAGAAAATACATGTTATTTTTCTAACTTTTAATCATAAATTCACTCTAAATACATGAAGTTAATAACTTTGGAAAATGTAAATGTGAATTCATGTAGTAATGATAATGTAGGGTTATGTAATGATAATGTGATGGAGTGAGGTGAAAAAATGAGGATAAAGGTGAAAAATAGAGTGAAAGTGACTATTAATTTGGTGGCCCAAATAGAGTGAAAGTGAATCCCCCATCATCTAACATGAGTATGAAATGATGATTTTGGAAGGACTATAGATGGAAATTTGCATCAAGCAGGATTTATTTAATGGAAAGGAAAATGACAAGAGGGTAAACAAGTGAACGGAAAACAAAAGGACAAATCAGCATGTAAACGAGCTGAATGTCTCTATTAATGGGTTAATGAATGGAAATTATGGAAAATGTGAATGGAAAATGTAAGTGGAATACATACGACACTTGAAAGAAAAATGGTGATGACGATGTTTAGCGAAAAATACTTGAATAGCTTGTGAGTTTGGAGAGGAAAAATGATGCCATTTATGGATGATAGAAATGGATTTAATTGGTTCATGTTTCTTGAAATTGGTCGTAGAAAACCAATCGTGCACAAATTGGACTCCTTCAATTCATTGATTGTCCTAGAACCTAAAAACAAACATGGCACTAATATGGCAATAAAATGCAAGTGTGTTCAAAGAGAAGTTATCAATTTCTCTAGGTAAATATGAAAATTTTGTATAATTAATAGGTTCATGACGTGTCTTCATTTCAAATGGTTAGTCCAATTTCAGAATTGCAATAATAATTCCAATTTCTAAAAAAAAGAGATGATGATATGCACAGGTAAACAATTTCCTTCATTTATGTTTGAATCATAGCATTTCATAAAGATAAAGAAATATTATTTGCAAATGCTTGATGATTCCCGCAAAACAATCTTCGATAAAAAATTCATCAATTGATCCTACAGAGAAAGTGCCTTTAAAGTTCTTCTCTTTCACTACATCACACTAAACATAACATTAGACAAATCCAATTATAAATTTTAAGCATGATTTTGACAATGTAAAAACTCAACCTTAACAAAATTTGATTTACAATTAAGTTTATTTAAGGTGAGCTTATTGCGCCTTTATTCAATTGATTTTTGTCTTGTGTTTTACGATTTTTTTTCTTGCTTTGACAAGTGTGTTTGAGTGAACCACCACAACAACTCTTTTCTCAATTTTCTCCAGTCATTAAATGAATTTCACCATCAATTTTTATGACACTTTTCCATGGCAATTTTCTTAAAAAATAATAAAACATACAATCTAAAAATTAATGAAATATTTACAAAACTAAAAAGTAAAATAGACGTACATAAAAGAAAAACATAACAAGAAAAACATATGTACAAAGTAAAAAATATATATACAAGAAAATATAACAAAAATCATAACAAATCCTATAACATAAATGTACAAATGTTATAAAAAACATTTTATTAAAAAAACATATCAAAACATTAAAACATAACATATGTACAAACTAAAACATAACATATAACATTCTAAAAAACACAACGTAACAAAAAACTAAAACATAACAAAAACTAAAGTAATAAAAACTAAATTTTCCATGTATAAAACGTTTTCATGTGTGAAATCTTGAAGTGAAAACCGTTTCATAGTTTGCCATGAGGAGTGTGAGAAATAAGAACATGGCTAGCAGTGAAGCATTTCACGCGTGGGAGGTAAAGCGTGTTGGTTGTATCATCTCACTGGGCAGACTTTTCATGCGTGAAAAATGAAACGTGTTGAAGCATTTTGAATGGGCAGTGTGAATGCATTTGCCACATGACTTGAACCACACCGAAAGGAGGAGATTCGATCTACATAAATATGTTTTATTGCCAAAACGACTTCCTCCTTCAACTCAGTCACAACAACAACATATTCCGGAGCCAAGTGCTAGAAATGCCCGCACTGTGACGCATAAAACTCGTAGCAATTTTTGCTTGAATTTGGATTTTTTTCAATGATTTGTAGGATCTCAAGGTAGTAAGTAAAAACTGTTTTTTAATGTAACTTGGAAAAGAAGGCTGATGTTGTATAGGTAAATCCCTCTACGGATAGAGGCGATCCCTACTAGCCCAACAGGGGTCTAGCAACAATCGAACAATGCTACACCGCAGGTTCCTAGTGGTAATTAACAAGTAGGTGAGAATAACTTACTTGGATTCCAACGCTTGTTTGTCGAAGAGATATTCCTCTCGCTCCTTCGCTCCAGCCGATCACAATTCCCCGCTATCCTCGCGGATGAACACCTGCACAAGCAAAAGAGAGCAAACAAGAGCGTAAAATCTAATAAAAACAACTATGTATCGGTCAGGAAAGATACAATTTACATCAACCATTCATTGAACACATGTAAATGGAACCATAAGAGTAGTCATCTATCTTTATTGACAAAAGGTAGAGTAAGGTACAACCGATGTCCTGATGCTGCGTCCTTCCCTAAGGGGTCCAGCCAGCGTGTCTCCCAAGCATTCACCTTTAAATCAAAATCTCCCAAGTCAAAAGGTCTCTCTCTCACATACAAGGCTACTAACTTATGACCTTCTCTAGCTCAAAGCAATCCTCACACCACACACTAAATGCCTACAAAGAGCAGCACTCAAATGCACTAAGAATTCCTTCAACAAAGTCTATCTTTTCCAAAACTAGCTAACCCTCTAACTAGCTGCTCATGGCAATGGTGGAGGCTTATAAAGGAGAAGGAGTCTCCATGAATAGGCAAAGGATGAGCTTTCCCCCAAGATAAGTGGGTGGTCAGTC